>JAUMHQ010000076.1:18802223-18817087 GCA_032361165.1 Enteromius paludinosus
ACACATGGCATCATGAACTCTATCAAATACCAACAGATAAAAATCAATAATTCACTGACTCTGTTAGAAATCTTATAGTGGGTCATGGTTGGGTCTTCCATTGGGACAATAATCCAAAACAAACAGAAGAATTAGTCACTGAGCACAAAATGAAGCTTTTGCCATGACTGTCCCAGTTCTCTGACCTGAACCTGAGTGAGGTGAACAGATTTATTTTCACAGCCACCTTGGCTCAGATTTACCAAGGGTGCCAATATTAGTGGAGGGCACTGTATACGTAAATGTGTGTGTATGTGTATGAGACCAACATATAGCTCAAGATTAAAATAATGTCATTTTAATATTTTAGCTGACCATTTTTGCATTTTTGGCTGCAAGACTTTCAAAACATATTTGTTTAACTTTATTCTGAGATTTTCATTGAGCTGTGAATAGGTGAAAAAAGGAAAAACGATCATTCTGTACTCTAACTTTAACTTTGTCCTTTCAAACAAACCCTGGGCATTCAGGCAGCGGACCTTCTAGGCCATATTTGCTTCACACTCAGGTTACCTAAGTGATTGTTTACGGGTACATTTTTGGACTGGCTTGTCTTTCACGTCAGAAACGAGGCACTGAATCATGGGTCACAAACTGTCAAAGCTTCCATAAATTAACCTGCAAACCGGTGGCCTTTGCATTTCCTAGGCCATGCTATGTGGTCATGTTTACTCCCTGACCTCAATCTGGGAGTCACTGTGCCAGTTGCTGCAGTCATCAGTCACCTCATACAAGGCATGAGCTCCCTGTGCATTTATCATGGTCAATCAGTCAGAGCCAGAGGTGCATCTGACATAGGGATGTTTGTACAGGATTGGTGATGATCATACAATTTAATTTAGCTCCACCTCCTGCAGATTCTGCAATGCTAAAAATTTTTTTTTCATTATTTACTTGCCCACATGTTGTTCCAAACCTGTATGCTGTTTTTTATTCACATTCAGAATTAAGTTCTGATGATCTATCACGTTCTTTGTAACTCTCTTATGACCACAGAAGATGCAGCGCAGAGTTGTGTGGACTACATTTATGTTGTTATAGCTTGACAGGATACAAACTGTGCTTATATATGGATGCTGATCCTTCAAAAATCCTCCTTTTGTGTTTCACTGAAAAAATAACAGCATACTGGTTTGGAACAACATGAGGGTGAGTAAATAACATGCTATTTTTTCAAGTGAACCTCTAATTTAATGGTATTAAAAAGCTAAATTCATTTCATTTGGACATTTTAAATGCCATCACTGTATAGAATTACATATAATCACCAAATAACAGCCTTTGTCACTATGCCACAGAATGATCTAATAGCCAGTCAAAAGGCTAATTGGAGGACAGGTAGGGTTACATGTGCCAACAATTAAGCTAAGCTAAAGGCCAACTTTATGGCCTCTAGCGCTAGAAGTGCCGTGCTAAACAGGGACAACAATAACATCAAGTTCTTTTCTTTGCATGCTGCCTAATTGGGTACCATATGTTTTGTGAGTATGTAAATAATTTATTTTCTTTCATTTCCATTTATTTACTATATGCTTCATATTTAAACATGTTTTAACTCATTGTAAATAATGCTGGCAGTGTTATGATTGTTTTATTGCTATTGTTTTGCTAAGGCATCAACACAAAGATGAGTGTTTACTTAGCATGTAACGTTGGATTGAGAGGGAGGCATAACTGTTTAAACTGTTTTAATGGAATACTGCACTTACTCACAGAGGGAAGTTTCCCACAGAGATGGAGACGGGAAAATATTAATGTGTCTCTGCGGAACAGTTTTAAAATATTTAAAATTACATATCCCTTTAACAAACCCATCACATTTAGAGCATGTTGCATAATGATTGCTTTTAACATTTAAGTTAGCAGTTAATTTTCCTATCCTAATTTTCCATTTTCACAGTATTAGGAATTTAGCTAATTTGCTTTTGCAGGTTTTTTTTTTTTTTTTTACCTTCTCTTTCTGAAATATGAGACATAAAAAAGACATTTAAAAACTTGGGCAAACCTTAAAAACATTGTAGTTTGGGTTAGGGTTATTAAGAATGCACTAATCAATTATGTTATCAATTCCACACTTACAACAGGGATATACACAATCAAATTTATTTATAACACAATCCCCAGTAAGTTCTTATTAAAGTAACTTTTAATCATTTAGAACAGATGCCAATTTTAATTTTCATACAAACAAGATAATCAGTTAGTTAGTTCAATGCCTTTAACAACTATGCTTCTTCACAGCTTCTAGGTGTAATGGTAAACCCAGTGCCTGTCACTTTAATTTACACTGTGGCCTTTTGTGCATTAACAGCTTCCCAATATGCTCATTACAGACTAAACTAACAGAAGTGAAGACTCCTGCGAGGAGCCTTTGTCAAATGGTGTAAACTCTAACACCTCCACTACACACTAATAAAAACAATCATCGATGCCTTCTTTTTCTTATAATTAAGTAGACGTCAACTCATTTCGTTTTGTTTATTTATATTGTTCTGAATTAATTGTGTACAAAACAAATGTTTATGTATTTTATTTTATGACATAAAGTTGAATGCAAACATTTTAAAAAATGATTATTACTGAAATGTAACGTTTTAAAAAAACTGTATTTAGCATTAAATCATTTATTCTAGAACAGAATGTTATGAAATAGTGTTAGATAGCAGATTAAAACAGAATCATTCGCATTTGCCATTTAGTGGTAATAATCAAAAATAATCAGTGTTCATGTCTCATCTCAAGATCTCTTGAGATCCTCTCTGCTTCAGATTGTTAAACAATTCACATTAATTGTGCAAGAGCAGTGTCCAATTGGACAAAGGCTTTTTTCTAGCGCCTCCACTGACCAGTTGAGTAGCTCAGCGTATCCAGGCCCCGCCCCTTCTGAAGGCGTCATATACTAATATGGTCACTATAACCTTATATGTAATGTGGAGGGTGGAGCTCCGGTAACCACTGCTGTTTAGTGTCACTTTCACCGAATTCTTAACTACGCTTCTCAGAGATGAATCAGACAGCTGGCGAGTGAAGCACGCTGAATCTCCTCTTGTAAACAGAACCTACAAGTTTTGACGGATTATTTAGCAACTTTCTTGGTACAAAGAACCGTGTCATACGGAAATAATTGTTAGCGTTTATTCATTTTTATTGCATTTACCTTTTTTCGCAGCAGAATATTTCGCGTGCGCTCTTGTTTGGACCAATATTGCTATTCGGCATCGTATCCGGACGATGATTGGAAAGCGCTTTTTATTTAGTCTTTTCCTTTAAATGCATAACAATACCTACAATCGCGAGCTGTCTTGCAAATAACGCAAAACTGTGGGACGCAAAAAAAGTGGGATTTCAAGAAGATCGTGAAGTTTCAAACGGATGGTCTTCTGCTGCTCGCTCGGACAATATCGCGCAAAATTGACGGTACACGGAGCTTCTGAAACTCCAAGATGAACATGCTTTTGGGATTTCTCTCACAATAATTATGCCACCTTCTTGTTTTCTTTGTATATATCCCAAGACCTCCTCTGAATAGAGAAGTAAAGTTTCGCTCTATCGCGTTTTTCACGTCGTAGGAAGATCTCGGAGGTGATCTTCTCAGATCTCATCAAGCGTCGCTCAAGATCGTTTGAACTCTCCTCCCCGCTGGAAACGAGTCGCGTTGTATCGGTCGTCACCACAGAAAGTGTTGCGGGATAGCATGGCAATGGTAGTAAATCAGTGGCAAGAGAACATTTCGGCCGATCCCGGCTCCCAGCTGCAAATGTGCAGTCAGGAGCCCGGCGGGACACCGGGAACTCCCTCGGGTTCAACCCCTGGCAACGACGCGCTCTCCGGGGACAAAATTCCCAATGTGGACTGCATGGTGTGCGGGGACAAGTCCAGCGGGAAACACTACGGCCAGTTTACCTGCGAGGGCTGCAAGAGCTTCTTCAAGCGCTCGGTCAGACGGAACCTGAGTTACACCTGCCGGGGGAACCGCGACTGTCCCATCGACCAGCACCATCGGAACCAGTGCCAGTACTGCCGGCTGAAGAAGTGCTTAAAAGTCGGAATGAGGAGAGAGGGTAAGACCCGACAGTGCTTAACTGCTGCATGCAATTGAAAAAAATACAGTTCTGAGTAACCTTCAGTATGGATAAACCTGAACAGAAATGTAAAATGATACAAATAATAAAGCTGAAGCTAGATAACACTACATAAAAAAAATAACAAACCATACACTTAATGTGGATGTTAAGTGTCTTCCAATAAAAATTATTTGGTTGCATAAGGTTGCTAGGCTATATGAAGATAAAAAATAAAAAGTTCTTATGACATTTGGATCATTAGTTTGTTCTCTAAAGTAGCAGTTGATGAGTTTCATATAAATATATGAGACTTTGGTTCTAAATGGAACTTTTATTGTAACCATATTTCCACAAAGTTTCCAGTTTAGCTGCAACTATTATTGATAGAAGTGTAAAGTTATATAGACTACAAATAAATAACGCTTTCAAATAGAATACTTTTTAATCATTTTGATGTCTAAGGTGTCAGATCTAAGTCTTAACTTTGGATCTGTCACCTTAGATCTATTCAACTAGAACAATAAAGGGGTTTGAGGGCAAAGTTCCTCAAGGAACTTTTTATTCTATGATTCTTTGTAAACCATCTACGTATATCACTTTAGGAATTCTCTTGAGAACCCATTACCATGTGCTAATGTGAAGAACCTACAATATAACATTAAAAACCTTTGCTCCAAGAACTCTCTTCATCTTTAAAGAACCAAATGTTTAAAACAAAAAGTTGTTTGTAAGAATGATAAACATAAGAACCACTAAGGAACGTTTGTTTTATGAGCGTACTGATTTAGTTGTTTTTTTCTTCAGCCTCTGTTTAAAAGCTCATTGCAACTTTATTGCAGTTTATAATGTATCTATTTAACAATTATTTGGTTTCAAATATAATTTGACTAATTTCAGATTGCTTTTTTTAATTGCCCATATAACGTTCAACAGCAACATGAATAACGGAATTCCTTTTATGAGACTTTAGATACCTATTTGTGTCATAAGCATTTTAAAAGACATTTAAATGATTAGGGCCTTTTTAATTCTAAGTTGTTGTCCTCTTCAGTTATTGGTTTAAAAATCTGCCAAGTTCCTAATTTATTTGGGTTCTGAAAATTCATTTAGTCATGTTTTCAAACTGAAAGAACCTGAGAAAACCTCTTTATTCTGTTGTCTGTTGACCTTTGATGAGCTTCCGGTTATAAGATTTCAATGCCACATGGATCCATAATATTCTGTAGCCACTTTTATATTTTGACACATCTATTTTTTCAATGCATAGTGGAGACCAGGTGTCACAAACGAATTAAAGTCCTAAGAGTCAAAAGTCCAGTTATTCATAAAAGTATAGGATTTGTATAGAATTTATCTATGATATATTTTAAAGAAAAGCCTATAGCAGGCAGTTCCATTGTGACCTACCCTATATAGTGTGATAAATGTACGTGAAACTAAAATGTAAAAGCATTGAAATCAAGTGAAATGACAGCTTTTGTGTGTTGCGCTTTCATTTGAATTTGTGAAAACATACTCTTCAGCAGTTTCTTTATCTGTCTGCGTGCATTCATTTAAATCAATGAAATGCTTTCACTCAGGTTGTTTTGCGTTTGTTCAGACAAAATAGATATAGACAGGAACACATGCAGCCTCGCTTCTTCTTTTCATTCATAAATGATGTCTTCTCTGAATTATGCAATTCAGTCACTTGCAAAGAGAAGCACCTTGTACTGAGCTATTACAGATAATCTGCAGTCATAACATAGTTCCAACCAAACAAACAAAACAATCGGCTCATATACTGTGGACCTTGTGGATGAGGTTTATTTTTAGTATTCACAGTATCTTGCAGCGCTTATAAAGATTCCTTCCAAGGTTCACAGCGGTCACAGACTTTGATAAGTACATGTGTAGATAAATATTATGATATATTCATAGTATGTGATACAGTTTCTGCTTGAGCTTCATGTCTGGGCTCATCAACAGTGTATAGTATTTTACATAAAATACCCAGAAGGTCTTCTTCTGGCACTGCATGCATGGATAAGTGTAGTACGAGTGCAAAATAAATCAGATTCCTATGCACCTGTTTATTATAGGTTGAATGTCAAGTTCTTGTAACCCTTTAAGATAATTTAGAAATCTTCATACACTACCTGATTTAGATATTAATGTTTAGAGAACTTGTAGTTAACAGATATTAAAGTATTAAGATTAAAATTGGGGTTGAGGAGATGCAAGGATGAAGGAAGTATTTGAGTAAGAAGCTTATATATTCTTTGATTGACAGGATTAGATGAACACGCTGAATTTATGTTTCGAATCAGACATCAGACAGATAATGCCTTTGAAACTCTTGAACTTTTGCATGGCTTGCTTGTTACGGATGAGGTCAAACGCGTTTCTCTCTAAGGTTCTTTGTTTTCTGCAGCTCTCAGAAATCCCACTCTCTCCTCCTACGAGTTCATCATGTGTGTTTGGTAATGGGGCCGAATCACGCTGCCGGTTACACAGATGCATGTATGCGCTTCTACTTTTTAGTGCAGATTTCAGACAGAATAGATAATGTGACCTTCTCGATTAAAAATAGATGGTTTTACAGGCTGATTCCACATGAGAACCTTCTGGGGATGTTCTGCGGAAGCTTCAAAGGAGCCAGAAGTGCGTCAATTTTGATGTAACTCAACCCAAAGCGAAATCTTTATCTTTATTTACTTAACCCATACGCTGTTCTTTTTTCCTGAGAGAACTTTTCTGAATATTCGTCATTCATAAATAATGCAGAATTACTATAGGTTTGGAATCTAAACATGTTTTTCGCAGCAGTGGAATAGAAAAATCAGATAGCACATTCTTCTTAAGCCTGGAATACACTACGCGATTTTTGCCCCGATTTTCCAGTCTGAACAAGTTGGCGCCAGTCGAGGAAAGTCAGAGCCAGTCTGCAGATTCCACAGAAAATCGGGTCGTAACACTAAACCCAAATTCTAACCCTATACATATAATGAGTGCATGCAGTTAATCAATATTACTCAGTACTTAAATTTATAATTACACTCTAACAAGGACACCTTAAATTTGAACGTGTAATTATACAGTTTTAAAGCTTGTAGTCTAATGAATCTTTTGAAACTGTAAAGGTTCCTAGAGCTTCTATGGATGTTAAAGATTCTTCATGGAACCATCAATGCCAGTGAAGAACCTTTTTAGTGTAAATGTAAAAGTAATGACTGATTGATCTGAAGGATTCAGCTAGTGCGTTCATGTCTTAGATTCACAGAGATGATCGTCCTCCTAGCACCCCTCTTCTTCGATTGCTCTACCTGTTTTCACACCTCACGGCTGCTCTTGACATGACTGACATTCCAGCCTGACAAAGGGCGCCTCTGATTGAAAGAAAGCAGTGTGATTGCCCTGTCAGTTCCACAGGCTTCTGCAAGTATGTGCATCTGCTGGAATGTTCCAATGCGCAAGGTCGTGACCTTTGTCAGAACTAGAAAACGACCAGTGTGGACTAAATGAAGTCTGACGTTCACATGCAGAAGTGCTGGCATACAGAGTCTCGTAGAATGAGGGACTTGAGCCATATATAGAGACCAGAATAAATAGAGAGATTCAGGGGTGGAAACATTTGACTTGGGCCATTAAGCAGCAGTAAGTAAATTGCTTGAAATAAAATCAATGCTAACCGAAATAAATCGCTGTTTTAAATTGAAAAAGAAACTCTTAATTTTTTTATTTCAGCTAGTTGCCTAAGGAAACATTTAAATTGTTTTATTTAGTTTAAATTGTAATAATAAATAATTTAATAATTTTGAGACGGTTTAAGGATAAATATAACTATCTTAAATGACATATGCATAAATATGTATATATATAAACAGAAAATTAAAAAATTATAGCCTAATAAAAACTAATAATAGTTCAAGAGTAGTAATAATATATATATATATATATATATATATAATATTGTATATTAATATGTTTTCCCCTTATACATATAAATATCTCATTTATACTATATGTTATAAACATTGTAAGCAAGCAACAACAATAATCTAGCACCACTTGTGGGGTCCAAATCTATTTCTGATGTCTAATCCATGCTGATTGTTGTATACGATTCAATGCAGAATGGCCCAGGATGTGAAAATGTTGGCAGCATGCGGGCAGATGCAGTAAACAGCGCGTGTCCGCCACGTGCTGCTTCTGCCGAGCGAGGAAATGCGCTGAAACTGTGACTTCATCCCATGACCTATAAGTCAGTCACTTCCCATGTGCAGGGTGAAATATAGGTCAATGGAAAGTAAACATTAATATTAGACAGGATCATAGCAAAGTCCAAATGTGACGGGTCTCTGTGGGGTTTAGGTAAATATCACACTGCCACCTGGTCGATTGACTAATCCTGCTGTTCAACCTGTTTAAACAGGTGACCTCTGGCAGGGGTGACTCTTCCTTCTGACTTGCTGTGTAACATAAAGCCTATGATTCTTTAAGCACAGTTGTGTTCAAAAGTCTGTCCCTCCCTCTCTCTCACTCTCTCTCTCTCTCTATATATATAAACTAACTCAAAAAAACTGGAGTATAACAATTATTAAAACATTGCTTTTACTTTATTGTAATGCTGATGATGTAGTAAAAAACTTAAAAACAGAATTATTGTCATGTCAAGTTAAAGTGTTATTTTGAATAATTATTAGTTATTTTGCACCTGTCCTCACCCTTTACGTCTTATGGTATGCCAGAGCTCCATCACAACCAGTTTCAGGAGAGAACGACAAACACTGAAAACAAATGAGGAACAGGAAAGTCCAGCTGCCATAACTATTGACCTCTGAGTGTGAGTCAAGTGTTAATCGTCTGACACACGTGAAGCACGTTCACTTATAGATTTATCAGAGACTCATAAGAATGCAGTTCAACTTCGGCTCTGAACAAATGTATGCTGTTAGAGTGCTTCAGTTTGCTCATTTTTTGCAGTTTTTTTCTGTTCTATATAAAATTTCGCAATATTCTTGTTTTTTTTTATGTATTTTAAATCAAATCAATTCAACATAGGTGAGCAAAAATAATCCTTTCAAAAAATTGTACTGACTACAAACTGTTATTTAAAATATCTGTACCATTGTTTGTTCACAAATGACATTTAGATCATTTTCGCTCAGTAACAAGGAAAAGCTTCAGCTGTAAGTTATAGACACATTGCTGAAGCATTCATTATGTAGCTGCGGTTTCCAAAACAAAAGTTTCTGAACCCTTACCATTCTGTATCTCCCTTCCTAAAGGAAACTAAGATTGTATTTCATATCGTAATGAAAGGCTTGTGGACTTTTTCCTTCCTTTTAATCCTCATTGTGAGTCCTGATCATGTGCGATTTCCTAGAGGTTACTAAGTGGCTGTATTGTTGGTCATAGTGGGGGTTTTTACCACAAGATGCCCTAATCTGATTGGTGGGTTGAATCTGACAATCTAAAATATCATCCAATTAATCGGCCTGGATCTGTCTACATCTGTAGTTTAGTCATTCTTTCAACCTTAACTCCCCCTTACCATTCATCTGATTCAGTTGCATGTGCCGTCGGCTAAATATATTTTATTCAAATGATTAAAATAAAAAGATAATGATACTTTCGGGTCCTGGTCTGTCATTTATGAAGAACAACTGAGGTAGAGGTGACACTCACACAAACTAATATGTCTGTGAAACCTCTAAGCAATAACATTTTCATCTGGGTTTTTGTCACTCTCTCTTACACACACAAACACACACAGTCTCTTTTTCATTCTGTGCTCATTTCATGCTCCCTCTGGTTTATAGTAAATGGAGTTATTGGCCAGACAGCAGGATAGTTAAACAGGTGTTTCCCAAATGGGCACTGAGCTGCATCGTTACAGGAATGGCCTCTGTTTTGCCCTTCGCCTCTGGCTGAACCATTTTTTTGAAGAAGTGTGAAAAAACCATTTCACCCATAGTGTTCACTCACTCATTACTCATTGATGGATAGCAGAGGGGTAGGTCGGCATCTCTCTGATGGCTTTCACAGGTGCTATGACCGCAGTTGCTTAGACATTAGAAAGCAGAAGGTCACTTGATCTAATGTGGAGAATGGATTTGGTTGTTTTTGCAAGTAAACACATAAATATCCTCTTCTAATGGTTTTTTGCTTTTTATTTTCTCCTCCTCAGCTGTGCAAAGGGGTCGTATGTCCAACTCACAGTCCAGTCCAGGACAGTACCTGAGCAACGGGAGTGACCCATATAATGGTCAGCCGTATCTCTCAGGCTTCATCTCTTTGCTCCTACGGGCCGAGCCGTACCCCACGTCCCGCTATGGAGCTCAGTGCATGCAGTCCAACAACCTAATGGGCATCGAGAATATCTGTGAATTGGCCGCCCGTTTGCTCTTCAGCGCCGTGGAGTGGGCAAAGAACATCCCTTTTTTTCCTGACCTCCAGCTCATGGACCAGGTAAATTATTTAATATATGTATATATATATATATATATATTTTTTTTTTTCAAGTTCATTTTCACTTTTACATTTTATTTTATTTATTGGATAAATGAATAACAATAAATAATAATAAAAGTGGAGAGGACCTGGTAATGTCAGTTGAAAGAGAACGGAATAACATGCACTAACTGTTGAAACATCAGTTAAGAAACTAAATTAAAGCAATAAGTCGTTATTGTGATTTTACAATGGTTATGGGATAATTTTCCTGGAACCCACTTGACCAAGATAAACAAAATTTGTATTTTTAATAATTTTTCAAAAAGACCATCTGTTGCAATACCTAACACATGTTGCTTCTCCATGTAGGTGGCGCTCTTGCGTATGTCGTGGAGTGAGCTGTTCGTTCTAAATGCTGCTCAGTGCTCTATGCCGCTGCATGTAGCGCCCCTGCTGGCCGCTGCCGGTCTACATGCCTCCCCCATGTCAGCTGAAAGAGTGGTGGCCTTCATGGACCACATACGTGTCTTCCAGGAACAGGTGGAGAAACTGAAAGCCCTTCAGGTAGACACGGCCGAATACTCCTGTCTGAAGTCCATCGTACTCTTCACCTCTGGTAAGAACAACTAAACTTTAGGCTACTTGGTTTGATTAGTATTTACAATACGAGTTCATTTTAGAAACACCTCAATAATACAGTTTAGAAAACACCTGGACCTGTTTTCTTGGTCTAGTTGTAGGTAGCTCTGATTATTTTGAGCTTTTCAGTCATGTTTATTACTAACTAAGTGAAATAAATAGAATGGGTACCAGATTACATAACGCACGTTACAGTACAAACAACGTGTTACACCCAAAACATTCACGATGGGTGGCATTTCCTGTGCCGCTGTCAAACTCTTTGGTGCAGAGCTTCAGGCTGAGAGATGTCTTGCACACAGGTTTAGATTATTTCTGATTCCCTGCTCTACCTGTCAGAATCCCTTTTCCAGCTCAGACCTGCACTTTTCCAAATGGATGACTGAACCCACCGCTCTCAATTCGTTTTTTTATCACTCAATCCTTCACGCTTCCATCTATTATTGAAACCAGGCAAGCAGCCCCCTGCCCCGCCTCAACTTCCACCAACATGACTGAATTATGCATGCTGAGTTGCGGCAAGCGGGATTCGCTTCAGTCTGGCCGTGACCTACATAACCTCTGCAGCCCTGGGCATCAATGTGATCCATCCTGCAATTCCAGCCAAAACCCCGCTCCACCCCCTACCACGATCCGCCGGCATGAGCTAACAGGGACAGACAAACTCTTGTGGCCCGTAACCTCAGCCCAAACCTCCTATCACCTCACATCACCCGACAGGCCTCTAATGTCAGCCAGTAGCCCCGATTGCCCGGCGTGGTGCGGTGGCAGCTCCCAGCGCGTGTTCACACTGTGAAACACAAAGAGAGAGGCTGCAAGTGGGACTGTCGCAGAAGCACGCAAGGCTTGTCACCGCTGACTTTACGCCAGGGACTGACACATCAGTGCCCCCCTTACAAAACGCTGCCTACCATAACTATACATGTCTTTATCTGGACTCATGTGACAGAAGTGGCGGTTGTGTCCTGCTCAGCGGGTATCCTAGCCCTCATAGAAATATGAAGCAATAAATCTTTTGTTATCAGAACTGAAGCTCCGCAGGATTAAGTGTATGCATACACCAATGTTAAGTAGTGTGAAAAAGAAAATAACAAAGGGAATCTTATCTTAAATACCTGTAGTTTTACACACTGGATTATTTTAGATGTGCCTTTTCAGTAAGAAGCCACAATTCAGTTTGATGGATAGATATACGTTTTTGTTAAAAAGTTACTGTAGCACAGTATTTCTTAATTTTCCCATCTGTTTTCCTTTCTTCTTCAGATGCCATGGGTCTTTCTGATGTGGCCCATGTGGAGAGCATCCAGGAAAAGTCCCAGTGCGCTCTTGAGGAGTATGTGCGGAACCAATACCCCAATCAACCCAACCGATTCGGCCGCCTGTTGTTACGGCTGCCCTCCCTGCGCATCGTTTCTTCTCCTGTAATCGAACAGCTGTTCTTCGTGCGACTGGTAGGCAAAACACCCATCGAGACCCTGCTTCGGGACATGCTGCTTTCCGGCTCCAGCTACAACTGGCCTTACATGCCTGTCCAGAGAGACCGACCCATCTCACTCCATTACAATGAGAACGGGCCCTGATCCCGCCGCATAATCCATATCACACCCCCGCTGCCATGGGGTCATGGCCAATACAGAGAATCTGTCAGCAAGCCACACCCCTTTCTGCCACATCATCACCTGCTCACTTACCTGAAGCACCAGCCGTTTGTTCCATCAGTGGGGAATGGACAGCGCTCATACAGACACCGAACTGTTTCCTACAGAGGTTTTCTATGAACGAGGACTGAACGAGAACGTCCATTCCTGATTTTGACTCAACCAGAAGCCATTAAAGCTGATGCCAAAACTTTACTAGAATGGCTATAAGATGGACCTCAAAAACCACTTGTATTAACAGGAGAGTCAAGATTCTGTCTGTTTGGTTGGGGGTTTGTATTTCCTCCCCAAATACAACCGAGAGAAGGGCATGACTCTTTCAGGACTCGTTGGAGAGACAACCATTGCCAAAGTAGGACAGGCAACTGAACTCTCGGGAGCATTTTGTGGAACTGATGACTGAGGTGAAATTTCGTTTGTCTTGTTGATTTTTGCGTTTAGGTCTCTGATTAAGTGGGAAGACTTGAAGAGGCACTTGAAACCAGCCAGATAACCCTCACTTTCCGTGCTTTTCTCAGCTGCATCCAAATACTCAGCACATCTAGAAAAAAGTTTGCCATGCCAAGCACAACATGCGTCTTGTTAAATACAGGTGTTTATCTCCTGTAGCTTCAAGAACCCTAGGGTAAAATAGTGTATTCTGGGACATTTGGGAATGATGCATCCAAGCCAACAAAGTCTATGCTAATGTTACCATATTCTAGCTGGGCTATTATAGGATGAAATCTAATTTGACTGTGTAAAGTGTTGAGGTGGCAGTCAATCATGCAAAAATGACCCCGATTACCCTAATTCACCCAGCAAACTCAAGACCTCAATTATGCCAATAGTCTGCCTTTGATGACCAGGTATATTGTGTAGCGTACTGTAGGTTTCATCAAATATTTTTGTTACTTTCTTGCTCATTTGAATTTGTTTGAACCCCGTTGTCACATTTTTTAACATGGCACTACAGCTTTTAAGGCAGCATTTGGATATAAAAGCCATTGGGACCTTTAAAAGCAGGACCTGTTGTATTAGTTCACAGAATATTTCTATCAAAGTATGTTTTCTGTATTTTAGGTTTGGAGAAATGAATTAATGAAATAAAAGTCTGTCATTCACAGAATAGCTGCTGCTGCTGTTTTTTCTTTTTCTGTGTGTGACATTCTCATATTATTCTACTTCGGACCACTCCAAAGTAAGGGAGTAAAAATTTTAATATTAATATTTTTCTTGTTCAAAATAGTGGATTAGAACCCAAGATGCTGATATCTTCCATGGCTAAAAGCTTTCCAATTTTCCAATCGTCAATTTTTCCAGGTCAGTGTTCCCAATACCATGTACAAGCATATTTGGATTTTTAAATCAACTGATTTTATCACAGGATTTCTAGTCATCTTAAAGCATTACTTCATGTTTGTCTTTCTTTTCAGTGGATTTTTCCAAAATGCTAAAATGTTTCCTTAATTTAATTAATGGCAGTTTCCTCCATTTTAAACATTAGGACTATAAATGGACAGTTCACCAAAAAAATTTAATTCTATCATTAATTACTGACCCTCATGTCTTTCCAAACCCGTAAGACCTTTGTTCATCTTCAGAACACAAATTAAGATAATTCAGATGAAATCTGAGAGCTTTCTGACTCTGCACAGACAGCAACGCTACTACCACATTTAAGGCCCAGAGGTAGTAAACACATAATTTAAACAGTCCATGTGACACCAATGGTTTAATTGTAATTTTATGAAGCTTAAGAGCATTCCTCTAGATGTTAAGCCGCCCAAAGTAAAAATGAACTTCCAGAAGAAATAAGATGTGTTAGAACATTAGCCACATTTAAATCCGGACTCAAACTCATCTGTTTAGCTGTGCATTTACTGAATAAGCAAACTGATTGACTATATTTTATGTACAATAATTGTTCTATTCTTAACTGTTTAAGTTCATTTTAAAGTGGCCCTATAATGCCATTTTAAAGGTTGCTAATATTGTTTTATGAGTGTCTTAAAACAGGTTTATGTGTATGCAAGGTCAAAAAACA
>JAUMHQ010000076.1:18824644-18839216 GCA_032361165.1 Enteromius paludinosus
CCCCTAAACATTGCGCTGGCCTCCATTAAGAGGGTAGGGGACCTACAAGCCTTCTCTGTCAACGAAGAGTGCCTAAAGCTCAGCCCAGCTGAAACCCCGACCAGCTTGTGCCCAGGGTTCCTATTACACCTTTCCGCGATCAGGTAGTGAACCTGCAAGCCCTGCCACGGGAGGAGGCAGACTCAGCCTTAGAGTCGCTGTGTCCTGTACGCGCTTACAAAGCGCCGCTACACTGTCCGCACTCTGAGCCTCAGATGCTCCAGCAGCTCTTATTTTGCTATTGCAGACAGCAAAGGGAATGCTGTCTCCAAACAGAGGTTGGCCCATTGGGTGGTTAAAGCCATCTCCCTTTATACCAGGGAAAGCCTTGCCCTTAGGACTGAGACACTCTATGAGAGTGTTGCTTCGTCCTATGCGACGGGCTCACAGTGCCTCTTAGCAGATATTTGTAGGGCTGCGGGCTGGGTGACACCCAACACCTTCGCCAGGTTTTACGACCTCCGCATAGAGGCCGTGTCTTCTCGTGTCCTCACCGAGGACAGCAGGTGAGCAAGAGGGCTGGCGGGTGTCGGCTTGCTGCGCCACTCCTATGGGATCCGTGCGCTATTTTTCTCAGTGTTCCCTTAACTGTGCGTAACCTTAGTCCTCCCTGCCCCGCAGTTTGGACCTAGACGGAGTAGCTCCAGCTGTGCTTCCTATGGATCTCCTTCGCCCAGTAGGTGTGGCAAAAATTTCTCTATATTTCCACAGTCAGCCAGAAGGCTGTGTTTCTCTACAATTATATCCATAATCTTATCGATATATTGCATTCCTTTATTTCCACATGCGAGAACTGTGTGTTAAGTCATGTGGTCCGTTCCCCCGACCACCTGCTTCAGTACAACTGGCAACCCTGTCGGGCCCCAATCCGGCCCAAAGGGTGTCGGGGAAGGTTACGTGCAGATCCTCTGCTGATGAACTTGAAAAGTATCTCGCCTGTCGGCAGGGGGTCTCTGCATAACGCGGCCTTAGAGTCGTGGCCTGTTCCATGGGTGTTCCCATATGTAACGTTGAAGTAATTCGAATGGAAAGGGTAACGTCTAGGTTACGGACGTAACCCACGCTCCCTAAAGGAGGGAACTACACTTTCGTGCCATGACTCTGAGGTCGCGATGACGCCGCCTCGGCTCTTCAGCGAAAACCTGTGCATTCCGCTCGTGCCCTTTTATACTCAAGCAGTGATGAGGCGCAATCAAATGCACACCAATATTCACTGGCCTTTTGTATAAAGCTCAAAGGCAATCGGTCTCTCTGGTGAGTTCCCATATGTAACGTCTCCGTTCCCTCCTTCGGGGAACGTGGGTTGCGTTCGTAACATAGACGTTTATTTTTTATCTGACATAAACAAAAATAAGATCTAAGATGCTTGGACTTATCTGCTCCACAGTTAGGACTCAGTTTTGACTTCCCTTGCAGGTCCTTTATTTGCTTATCAAATTTCATTATGTTGTCAATGTCTAAATTTTTTCGTCAACTTGTTATCTTTCATTTAACACAGGTTCTGTATTTCTGTATATTTAGAAGTGACTGACTGTAGGCCTCATTGGCCTCTGGTTTTAAGCGAAAAAAAACAACCTTTATATTATTTAGTAAAAGAAAATATGCCTACTTTTGGCAATATTTACTCAAAAACGTAAGCTGAGATAAATTAGGCCTATGATAACCAATCAAAAATACAAAACCTGTCCAAATTGAAAGAAAACAAGTTAAGAAAAAGATTGAATCCAAAATGTAGTAAAATAGCATATATTTTTCTTTATATAAATGTATAAGCATTTTTGTAGGCTTGTCATTTTTACTTTAAAAAAGTAAAATAAATAAAATAAATAAACACACTGTATATATATGCATATATATTGCAATACTATATATATTTTTTTATTATTTCTTTAGAAAGTTTCCTTTTTTATTTGTTAACTTTTACTATCAAATTTGAAACTGTTTAGCCATTTTTTAATTATATTTTTTTTAAGTTGATGATAATAGTCACTATGAACCCTAAAATATTCTTCAATACGTTTTTTATATTAGTATCATTTTTGTGGGTCAAAGTGTAATGTCCTCACCTGACACTGGGTCTTAATAACCAGCTCTTAAATACATAGTTAATTTGATACATTTCGCTTCACAGTAGCATGCACATTCACACCGGAAATATTGCGGGGCCTTTCTGCTCGTCATAAATTACACATGCACTGAATGCATTACTCTGTGTACTGTTTTGTCTTGTGCGCTCAGCATTTTTCATCGCAGGCACGCAGCGATTCCAAGCCGGTGCCACAGAGGTTGATTGTGTCTCTGCCAGCCCGTCACAGAAGCCCCATCCAACTTCTCACCTGCAGCATTCTGCTCTGTGGATCTCACTCAAGGGTAATTGGGAACTCACATTCTGGGACCAGCTCTGCCTTTGTTCCCCTGCTCAGATGCACTGACCCGGATGTGTGAGGTCGCAGTCATGTTAATTGGCACGGGGTGTTGCAGCTGCATGATTCGCAGTGTTTTTCCACGAGTCTTTGTGTGTGTGGAAATTGCTCATCCGAGTGAATAAATCTGTTTCCAGAGGACCGAGGAACACTATATGAAACAAACACATGCTGATCTAACCCACTTAGGAGTATTTATGAGCAATTACACTTCGGTAGCGCCATCAATTCTGTGTGTGTTGTGTAAAAGCTTTCTCCATCATTGTCTCGGAGTGTAAAGCACAAACCTCCGGGCGTTCGAGGGCTCCCCCACCTGTCCATCTGTCATTAGTCTCTGTGGATCCGCAGTCAGCCGACTCTGTTCCGGACAGGAATAGTACAGCTGTCCTGGCGGACTCTGGCCTGTCCCGCAGCACCTGTTCTGACCTCAGGGACAGTTGTCTCTCCATTTGTTTTGGCCATGGCAAGGTGTCCTTGGCTCTGGGCTGCCCTGTTATACAGTAAGAACATAATGATTTATGAGTTAAGCTTTTTATGGCCAGTGTGATCTGTATATTATGGAAGCCCACTGAACAAAAAATAAAAAAGTTCAAATTTAGACTTTTTAAAGATTTGTGCAAGATATAAACTTGCAATTCCCAAAAAAGGCAGAATCAAGACTTTATATCACACAATTGTGAGTTATAAAATCAGAATTCCAAGATATAAAGTTACTATTCTGACTTTTAAAGGTAACATCATGAAAATCTGACTTTTCCAGGTTTTAAGTGCTATAATCAGGTCTTAGTGCATCTACCAACTAAGGAAACATGAAAAAGATTAACCCAGTAACTTTGTTTAAGCCTTTTTCTGCAAGCGTCTGAAAAACGAGTGCGTCTGATCTCCCTCCCCTTGTGACGTTGCAAAGGGATGTCATTATAATAATACCGCCCCTGAATCTGTAAACTTCCACCTGCTGATTTCACAAGCGACAAAGGCGTACCAGTTCTAATGCAAAGGCAAAAGTTTGAGTCTGTCTTTGAGTGCAGGTACAAGCTGTAATGGCGGAGCATTATTCTAGGAAAGGGGGCGAGGAGCAAAAGCTCAATTGCATTTAAAGTAACAGGCACAAAAATCTGAGCGCTTCTGTTTCCGCAAAAAATATGCATTTTCAAAATTATATAATAAATGATCTGTACAGTATTTTTAGCTGAATCTTTACAGACACATTTCGGGGGCACCAGAGACTTATATTATATTTTGTAAAAAGGGGCATAATAGAGTATGTCTCTTTAACAACTGCGAGTTCATATATACACAGGCAATTCTATCTTTTTTCTCGCAATTGTAAGTTTATTTCTCTTAATTCTAAGAAAAAAACTTTGAAATATTAAACTCGAAATTGCAAGAAAAAAAAGGGACAAATTACGACTTTGTACAAGTCAGAATTCCAAGATATAAAGTCACTATTCTGACTTTATAACTCGCAACTACAAATTCATATCACGCAATTCTGACTTTTTTTCTCTCAATTGTGACTTTATAACTTGCAACGGCGAGTTTATGTCTCGCAGTTCTAAAAAAAAATCTCAGAATTGTGATGAAAACGGGTTTCTGTAGTATATTGCTTTCTCCAATGGCTTTCAAAAAACTATTAAAACATTCACTTTCATTATCACCAAATGGCATTCTAACCCAATAATTTTCATAATGTTATGCATATGCAATGACAGGTATTTTTACATAAGTACATTGTAAAAACATGTAAGCAATAAGTGCATTGTATTAAATTATTAATTTAAATGTAAGTACATATAGTTAATATAAAGTGGGACCCATTTGTCTTTTATAGGAAATTCAACATCTACATCTGCAATTCTACAGAAACTGCATATCAGCGCCCTGGCAACCAGTATACTGCATAGCAACACCATAGTGGTGGGTTTTGCACAGACAGTCACCACTTGTTTTTATTTAGTATAATTAATACAATGTCTTGTAGTGCAGGTTATTTTTGCTCCTGTAACCACCAGCAATTTGAAAAGTTTTACATTTTAACTGCAGTTATGAATAATATCAATAATCCTAAAACATCATAAGAAAAAGCCTGGAAAAGTCATGTAAATTAATAAAACCTTAAAAGCTTATGGAAATAGCTTTAATAATTAAAAAAAAAAAAAAAAAAGGAAAGAAGAAAAAAAGTAGTTATTTTCCACATTTTTTATATATATATTTTTCTTAGCACAAATTACTTTCTATGAAATGGTTTTAAAAAACTTTATTCAGTTATCACAAATACCCACAAAATTCATTTTGACCCAAAATGTCATAAAAAAAACTAATAATAATATAGCTATATAATATAATATAATATAATATAATAATAATATGGTTCTGTTTATTTATTCAATAAAAATACACAACTGTTCAAAAGCATGGTTTTAAGACTTAATGAACACTTCTATTCCGCAAGAATGAATGAAATTGATCTAAAGTGACAATAAAGACTATTTCAAACAAATGTTGTTCTTTTGAACTTTCTATTAATCAAAAAATGCTGAAAAGTATAACTGCTTTCCTAAAATATTAAGCAGCACAGTTGTTTTCATCACTTATAATACGAAGAAATTATGTAACAAATAATGATGCTGAAAATTCAGGTTTGCATCACAGGAATAAATACATTTATGCCACATAAAATAAAATATATTCACATGCAATACAGTTATTTTAAATTGTTTCTACTGTATCGCTCATGAAATAAATGCAGCCTTGGTGACTTAATTGACTTATTTCAAAAATATTTTACTGACCACAAACTTTTGAGTCATGTTGATATTTAGTAACTCAGTATCAAAATAACTGCAAATCTAATTTTGAACAAGAGAAAGGTTAAATGAGTTGAGTCAGGTTATGTCTGTGTCTAGCATGCTGCAAGTACTTTTAGTCCAGTATGTACAGTACATCTCCTATAGGTCTCTGTTCACCCCTGCTTGACACCCTCCAGCTCACATTTGCCCCACTTCACAACACAATGCTGTTGCTAACGGGACTCTTACCACTAATTCAGCTTTTACCTCGGAAAGTGGAGTTTGCGCTGCCTAGCGTTGTTAGTCTCTCCCTTGTGACATTTGCAACAGAATGCCAAGCAGAGACAGGAATGGTATAATCGACACTAACCCGCCCATGACCCCTATACCCCATTTTGCAATCGGCCCGCTGGGCGTGGCGTGTTGGGAAAGTTGCGTATGTTGCTGGTGTGTGTGTACACTATTTTCTAGTGTTGCAGGAGATTTAAAGCATGAACTCTCAATGCTTCTACCTGCATGCAAGCAAAAAAAATGGCTATTACTGATTTTCAGCTCTGCCGTTTTGCGCATGACTGCGGCGAAGGTGTGAGAAAGCAGAAAATGTGTGCACGCAGGGGTGAATAGTGCGAGATGTGTGTATTAAGTGCTGGTGTGTTGGTCCCAGGGTTGGCCACCCCTGTTTGTAGCTCCCAGGGAGATCTGTGACCGACGCTCCTCAAGTTGAAGGTTCATCCGCAGTTCAGAGAAAGGTTCACCCAGCGGTCAACAGGCTATTCTGCTACCAGGGCACTCTCGCTTTTTCTCACTCCATCTCTCCCTCCCTCTCTGGCCTTTTCTTATTATTTTCTGGCGGTAAGCAATCAGGCAACCCTAACTACTGTATGTATTAAACACTGAGACCGGGTTGTTTGTTAAAATACCAGCAACTCAGCTTGTTGCAGGTGCTTTTTTCAGCTTGAGCTCAATGTTTGACTTCACCGAGGTATGGTTTGTGGCTGTTTAATGTATCATTTAAGTGGTCGTTACAGGCAGACAGATCTTTTGAACATACTGGCCTGGCATTGCTGTGCAATTTTACAGTCCCTTTGTCTCTCATCAAATGCAATGACCTATTTCAAGGCTTAATTTACAAACAATGAACTGATGTGTTCAAGCACGTCAGCTGCAGCCCCATTCCTTCATATGATGAAAAGGGTGAATAAAACCCTTGATGCTATAAATAAAGTAGAAAATCACATTTCAATCCCGGGCTGCATGAACTTGAGTAGTGCATTATGAATGTGCTGTTAAAAACAAACCTAACAAACTTAATAATAAATAATAATTCTATATTTGTAATAAATGTGTTTATTAAATACAATTTAATAAAAAAAATATATATTTATTTTATAACATTACATAAAACATATATATATATATATATATATATAACATATAATTTATATATATATTAGTGCTGTAAAACAATTAATTGTTATTAATCGCATCCAAAATAAAAGTTGTTTACACAACATATATGTAAGTGTTCTGTGTATTTTTATTGTGTATATACATAATCATACATATATTTAGAAAATATTTACTTGTATTTACAGGTATATAATTGTATTTATTAAATATATAAATACATTTTTCCTGAATATATTCATGCATGTGAGTAATTATGTATACATAATAAATATATACAGTACACACACATGTAATATGTAACGAATATGTACAGTTTGACAGCACTAATATATATTATTTATTTTATATTAATTAATTCTATTAATGCATTTAACCTTGTGGTCAATATGTAAATATAGAAAATATATAATATAATGTTGGGGAATACAATATTGCATTACTCCCTAAAGAAAGTAACTAATTACACTACTTAGTGACTTTATGGAAAGTAATGCGTTACATTACTTTTGCGTTACTTTTTGAATGTGGGCAGAGCTTAAGTGTTTGTTTTAAAGGTGCTCTATACGATGTTGCAGGATTTTAGCTCGATTTAATTTTTATCTCAAACCGTATACATCACCCCTTTGATCGTCTTGCTGTCTGCCCTCTGAATACATTGGGAAAAAACCTGGTCTTGAAAGACAACACAGAGGCTGTAATACCAACACTATGGGCACCGCTACAAAAACAAACTTCGGCCAACCAATCGGCAAGAAGAGGTGGTGTTTAAATGCATGTTAAACCCCACCTCTTTTTGCTGTTTGGTTGGCCGAAGTTTGCTTGCACGCATTAAATCCCACCTCTTCTTGCCGATTGGTTGGCCAAAGTTTGCTTTTACTTTGGTGCACATCCTGTGCCCATAGTGTTTGCAAGATTGCACAGAGCACCTTTAATATAAGAAGTTCTATTTATGGCAAATGTAAAAGCACACCTAAAAGTGTCACGAATAAACCTCAGGCTGAAGAAAAAGTACAATACTCTTCAGCAATAAACAAAAACTATGAAGCACAGTCATTTTTGCTTGTAAGTATGGTTGAACTGGATCATCAAAGGTCAGCAGCAAAGACATTGGTTAATAAAATGAGAGTAGATACATTTGTTTAATTTAATTATTGCAGGTTTGCGTCGTATTCTGAGTTCATTTTAATTCATTTTGATGAATACTAAATCTATTTTTTGAGAGTGAGATGAATTAATGCACATTTAGTCTAGAACTACACTATATTCACACAATGCTCTGTATTTCTGATTTCTCCCAACATTTAGTCAAGAGACTAGTCAGTCATTAAATAAGAAAACAAAGTAACTGGCGTTACTTTTTTGATATGTAACTTAGTTATATTACTCTACAATTAAAAAGTAATGTGCTACTTTACTAGTTACTTGGAAAAAGTAATATTATTATGTATTAATGCATACCCCCAACACTGATAGTAAGTACTATTAATATTAAATACATTTTGCCATCATGTTTACTGTCTTTACTAGTGACTAATCTTATTCTATTATAGCATCCTGTGAGTTTAAGTGCAAAAGCTGTTCCATCTTGATCATTACTATTTTGAGTTGACAGCAAATCATAAACAAATATGTAATCTACAGAAACTGCATCATTAGCTGTGAGCTGAGGGTGATATAATGTTAACAAGGCCATGACTGCTGACACAGTCTCAAACAAGTGTGACCCAGCAACCAGAAGCTTATCAGGATCATGGTATAACTGTGAACACAGTGGCCTTTAGCACTGCACTTAACCTCCGCTGCTGGAGAGCAGAGTCTCTGCTGCACTGCAGATTGCTCTGAATGCAGACTATCTGCTGAATAGCAACTGACAAGTAAAAACTGAACAACAAAGGGCAGAAAAGTGTCTATGTATTTTTTTTTGCAGTCAACAAGGACAGCTTAGCTTCCCATATTGCTCATATATAAATGTAAAAACAGTTTGCATGACTATTAATAAGATCATTTTAATACAGTAGATTTTTTTAACAACTTTCTTTACATATAAATGATAAAAAAAAATATTGTGCTTTTTTAAATTAATCACAATTATAGTTTTTATAAACTGTTAACTTACTACAACACTGGTAAGACTAACACTATAAGCACATCAAACCCACAAAAAATCCCACTGAATTAATCAGCATTGCAATTTTTGATCATGAATACTAATTGCACACACTTTTTTTTCGATGCATTCAGTAACTTAAGCTGATCAGTGATGCAACAATGAAGAAAATGACAAAATAAAGATGAAAATCAGACATGAATAGCATAAAAGTGACCAAATTGTATGTTTTTTTGGTTTTGTCCTATCGGTTGACAGTGTAAATGTGACCTGTGTATGAATTTTAATACTTCAGGTTGAGTGTAATGTATCAAAAATGTCTTATTTGAATAGCAGGCTGCGCTGCTGGCTCTCCGCCTGACCGTCTTTGTGTAGTGCTGAGTTTCATTTCGCGCGAGTGATCGAAGCTCTTCTTTATGGCTTGAGTGCGACCTTTGTCAACCCCTGTGAATTAGCTAGAAGGCGTATCAGCTGCGCCGGGCTTTTTCTCGACCGTCCTATTAGCTGAGTAAAGCAAAGCGGGGGTCACCTTTAAGTAACCTTATCTTGTAATTGGGTTCAAGGTTAAGTGACCTGGGAGCGGAGAGGTCCAGGGTTAAGGTTGGGGTGACGGGGAGGGAGGCAGCATTTAATCACATATGGGGGAAGAAATCAAGGAGCAGGATTCAACTGTCTGGGTCAGACTCGATCTGACCGTGGGGGTGAAGGGAAGTCGTCGAGCAGCCTATATTCAAGCCAAGGTCCTCGAAGCTTTTAACCTTAGCGCAAATCGATACGGGCAGCGACGGGCTAATATTTATCTTACAGATGGGAGTATTAAACGAGGGCTTTGCCAGAGCTTCCCTCGCCGGACCGGTAACATCCCGAAGCTCCTCTAATTGAAATGTATGCGGGAAAACGGGCGATGAATGAAAAACAGCCCTGACAGCTTTTCGCTCCAGCGACTGCCCCACATTAACTGCCCGCGAGGAGATGAATGACCAGCGGTGCGGGTTCAGCCGGAGTGACCCATAGACCCGTCCACTGCCAAGGGCAAGGAAATTGGCCAGATTAAAGAGCTTGTAAATAAAGAGTCATAAACATCTGCCTTATAAGCTCATCCATCCACTTGGGTCTCCATCTAGAGATGGAGCTTTTCATCTGCCCATCGAGCTCTTGGATATATTAGATAAGTTGTGCATACAGTACGTTGAAAAATAAATCTTTTTCCTCGCCCTTTGCTTTAAAATGACTATTATTTATAGCACATTTTTAATGATATTTTCATACTTATTCTGTTGCCGATATGGAACTATGCTATTTTGAATATTGCAGTCATCTAAATGAGATTTGAGTGTTTTCTTATTATTTTTTATAGGATCTTTAGCTTAAACTTATTAGTGAAACTCTGATTTATCTCCGTGAACGGCATTTTATGATTTACCAAAAATACAGTTAATACTGCTTTTCATTGTTATTTATTGTTATATTGGTACTGGTATAATATAATATAATATAATATAATATAATATAGTGCTGACAAACGATTAATCTTGATTAATCGCATTAAAAATTTGTTAACATAATATGCGTTCTTTGTACAGTACATTTATTATGCATATGTAAATATATACAGTATATATTTTGAAAATATTTGCATGCATACTGTTATAATAAATGCCCAAACAATAGCAGCAATTTCATTGGTCGGACAGTTTGTTTTTTTTGCAAAGACCAATTGTTTCATGTTTTAACACCTCAATGTATCATCATGAGCCATAGAGTTTCGTCTGTGAATGTTTTTTTGTCTTTGACTCTCAGAGCTTTGGAACGTTTGGTTGTCTTTGACTTCCATTATATGTCTGACAGACTGCAACGGTTTGAGTTAAACATCTTTGTTTGTGTTCAACTGAAGAACACAACTACATCTGAAGAAAGTCACCTACATCTTGGATGCCCATGGGGGTAAGCAGATCAACGTCAAATTTTCATTTTCGGCAGAACTATCCTTTTAAGTCAAGTCAAGTCACTTTTATTTCTATAGCGCTTTTAACAATACAAATTGCAGCAAAGCACTGAACATTATCAAGTAGGAGAACAGAGTGATGGTAATGTATAATGACAAGAATTAAACTGTTTATTTATCAAATGCAGAGACGGTCTCTGTAGTCAAGACAACGATAATCACTGGAAATCAGGTGTCCCCAACTAAGCAAGCCAGAGGCGACAGCGGCAAGGAACCAAAACAAAAAAGCACCTAATTTCCAGTTTTTAAACAAACGTTAATAGACATAAGATAAAATATAAAAAAGCATAAACTTTATTTTAGCTATAGCTGCTATCATTATAATTATCACTTTCATTTATTTTACACTAATGCACTAAAATAACTCAAATTAAAACAGTACAGTATATAGACATACAAAATACAAATTACAAAAACATAAAAAAAACAAAATTAAATATGAAAATAAAAAAAGTTAAAACTTTAAGGATATATCAATGATATAAAATAGCAGAATTATTTTCAGTATTTCAAACACTGTAATATTTTAGTTTTTGCATTATACATTTAAAGCAGTAATGGTTTTGTCTAAATTATTTCTGATTTAAACATATTTGTTGCGCCTATGCTAGTACTTTAGATGTGGCTCTGATGAAAGATGTGCTTACTTTGTGTATAAATATATATGTGGATAGCTCTCATATAGCTGTTGCAAGGCATGCAAAACTGAACGCCAGCTAAGACCTTTAAGAAAACACTTATTGATTTTATTGAAATTCACACTATTCAAAAGACACATTGCCTATGCGACAGCAGTCCTATGCTAACGCACATCTGCAATGCATGTTTACTTTGAAGCAAAGTTATTGATTGTTGTGTTTAACACACATTTAATTGTAAACTCAATTACAGGCCCCATAGTCCCATAAACTGTTTAATAATTCAGAGATGCTGTTATGTTTGTGCAAATGCAATATTTTCAATTATTCTGCCCTCCGACAATTTGCTTTAAACACCCTCTCTCTTCTTTTTCCCCTTCAATTTATTGGCTGCCATCTCTGACCCGAAGGGTGACCCCTATCTTAAACACATTTCAATGCAGCCAACAAAATTAATCTGACAGATAAATCACAGTCTTGCAAATAGCGGGGAAGACAAGGTCAAAGTTACAAAGGGAATATGAAATTAAGCTTGAATCAGTGTAGCAATATAAAATCTACTCCATCTGAAAAAACATATCTGAAGATGCAGATATTCTGGACTGGTAGTATACAGGTTTGTCATCTGCTGTCCTGGCTCTGTTTAAACAGCTAGTACAGCTAGCAGCTGATTTGATTTGTATGACAAGTCAAGCAATCAAGCATATTTTCAATGACCTTTGAACTCTAAGCTTTCCAGTTGGCTGCGTGGGGATGCCACCTTCACTTGACCCCTCACCCTACGCAGTCATTTCATGCTCATGTGAGAAAACTGGGCCCACACAGCACGTCTAAAAGAGCCTGTGTTTATCTACAAACCTGATTTAACACTTAGTCTGTAACTCTGCAAAATATATATATATACAGTATATTTTCATAGGTTTATGCGTACATAAACTATTCCAAGTCTTTAAGGCGATGTGTTGCGATTAGACAGGACTGTGTGCAGCTACCGTTCAGCAACCCTAGGAATATCCTCCTCACTTTACAGCTGGAGGGATTAAAGGGGCTTCCTGTCCCATGACTGACCTTAAAAGCCAATCCAGATGTCCTACAGCCCTCCAGACAAAGAACTCAGGTGACATGTCTTATCTTGAGGGCACTCAAGCTCCTCTTCTAAAGAGGCGGTTCTTTTAAGTGCACCGTCATCCCGGGCAAATGCCTTTTCAATTATTGTACAAGTTTCTCGCTCGCTTGTCTGCAAACACCGTAATTGTCATTATGCATTCAGAACGGCTTCAGAGGTTTTTCTAGGGTTAACAGGGACACATCTCTGAATATTAGATAAAGGAAAAGGCCACACAAATAGAAGCTCAAAGAGCAGTTAATGCTCATGAAGAGATTGAGGGATTAGGTGATCCTCAGATAGTTTCTAAACCAGCACAAGACACAATAGACAAATATGTAGAAACAAATCTGCAGAATCTTTTTAGACACAACCGTTTGTTTGTTTTTTTCTGCATTATTACTTGAGTAATAATGCTGACTTTCCTTCAGAAATCATTCTAATATGCTGATATGCTTATTATTATCAATGCTAAAAAAAAGGTTGTTCTGTTTAATATATTTTTTTTCATCAGTATAAAGTTTTTACAGCTTGCTAATTAAAATGAAATAAAAATACTGACCCCAGCTTTTCAACTTTTTAACTTTACTTCATAATGCTAAATTTGTAAAAAATTAAGGTAAGATAGATGAGTCCTTGAAAAACATTACCAAATACAACCCAGAGTACATTAAATAAGAGTTCACTTGCAGTAAGGACAAACATGGTTGATGCCAACCACAAGGTTTGTCTTTTTTACCGTTCAGTTTATGTCAATGCCACATATTGTTGCAGTTACACAGTTCTTATTCATATTAATATTTGATTAATATTAATATTTCAATTAACATTTTTATCTCTGTGAACAATTTGAGTGCTGTTTCAAGTCCTCACTTTGGATCTAAAGCAGTACAAATGGACAAGTCACTGTAATAGTCACTGTAGTGTCCCTCAAATTTTCATTTTTTCCCCCGGCCCTTCAAACTCCCCTTGTTCAGTTCATAACATCATTCTACCCCTCCATTTCTCCTCGCTTCTCTTCCTTTCTCAGTATAAGGCTGTCAGAGTTTTTTTGGGATCCAGTGAGCTGTGAAATCGCACAAATTGCTGTTGCTTTACGTCTGGCCCGGTGACAGAAAGAGAAAGAGGAGGAGGAGAGAGAAGAGAGATTTTCTGCTCCAACACTTCTGAACCTTTTCTGCCCCCCGTAATCACACACAGACACAGAAGCACACGCACAGCTGCAAAACTGCATCACCCGTAACCCCCCCCATCCTCCATCTCTAATCCACTCTCATCATACGAGCCGCCCTCCACCCCTGTTCCCACTCCACAACACCTCCACCACTTTGCTTTAGAATCCGGGTCACTTCACCGAACAGCCAAGCCAAGCCTCGGGAGTGATAAAACCTTCTGACATGCTACTGCATCCTCTGATAAAACCAACACTTCCACCAACTACAAGTGTCACTAACATGAGGGAAAGTGTGATGTTTCAGATGTGTGTTTGTGCAAACATTTGTAAATAATGAGGCTTGGTGTGTCTTCAATTCACAAAAAAAAAAAAAAAAAAATGTACTCACCCTCCATTATAACGTTTATTCTTCTGTCAAACACAAAATGATGTTTAAAAGTACTATGACATGTTCATTTCCAGTCAATGAAAACCAAATGATGCTGTAGAGTTCCAAAAATTTTAAATTAATTAATTAATTAATTATAGAGCTTGACAGGGTCTGTTCTAATTGACTTTCATTATAGTAAGAGTATGGAAAGGAGCATTCTGCTCAACTTTTCCACAAGAAAAAGAGGGGTTATAAATTACATAAGGTTGATTTCATTTGAAATTGACATATTTATCCGAAGTAGCCAACTCTGACAAGAGCATCTTCCAAACTTAATGTGTGAGACCGCCATAGTGAAGCAAATGGCATAAATATTCTTCATGTATATTAGAATTCCTTATTAAATGCTACAGTATGTGTTCAGCCTAAGGCATTTGGTACATATTGTTAAAGTAATCTGCTTTGACAGCTGTTTGGACGATGCTATTCACACACACACACACACACACACA
>JAUMHQ010000076.1:18879697-18892633 GCA_032361165.1 Enteromius paludinosus
GAGTTTTCCTGAAGAATGTCACTACTGGGAGAAACATAAGAACGTGAATCTCTGTGTGCATTCAGAGTAGATATAGACATAAACATAGAATGATTATTATTATATTGCTAACATTTTGCAACTGCATCACTTTGTTCATAATCTACATGGCTTTAAAAACTCCTTGTTCACAGTTATTGTTGTATGTTCATTGTATGGTTGCTATCACCTTCTGACTGCAAATAAAAAAAAAACGAAAAAATATTATTTTACAATTACTTTCTGAAATAAAATGAATGCATCATGAATGGTTCACCCAAAAAATCT
This sequence comes from Enteromius paludinosus, assembly GCA_032361165.1. Taxonomy (NCBI): domain Eukaryota; kingdom Metazoa; phylum Chordata; class Actinopteri; order Cypriniformes; family Cyprinidae; genus Enteromius; species Enteromius paludinosus. The sequence continues at coordinate 18,880,004 of JAUMHQ010000076.1, forward strand.
GCAAAAAACACAAGATGATTTTTTTCACTAAAGAAAGCAATATTATAGATATACTGTAAAAAAAAATCGGTAAACGTTTCAGTAAAAACCAGCAAAAATTACAGTTAAATACCATAATTTCATTAACTGATATAAAGTTAATATACCAAGCTATTAAAAGTACTGAAATCTCTTTTATACCTTTGAAATACATTCATAACCAGGTGTTGATAAGAACGCAGGTGATGTTGAGAAAATCACATGATGAATCAAAACCCATCAGAAGCAGAGTTTAACTGATGGACTGGAGTGATTATTGTGATGTTTTTATCAGCTGTTTGGACTCTCATTCTGACGGCACCCATTCACTGTATAATGAATTGGCGAGCAAGTGATATAATGCTAAATATCTTAAAATCTGTTCAGATAAAGAAACAAACTCGTGTACATCTTGGATGGCCTGAGGGTGAACACACTTTCAGCAAAAATTCATCTTTGAACATATTAAGCACCGTGTAAATTGAACTATTTTCAAACAAAATTCATTGACTATTTGTGCTTTATTAGTGTGCATGTTCGCTTAATGTTATGATATAACTGAATGTCTATTTGAAAGCATTTTCTTTAAATGATGTTGGCAGCAAACATACTAAATGTTGTGATGTTGTGTAAACAAATACTTTAAGTATTAAAAACTGCAGTAATGCGACAGGACAGCGCTGCAAAGAAAAGGGTTTCCCCATTTAGCCTGCATGATAATAACATGAGCTGACAGTATCTGTTCCTCATCAGCCATAAAAAAGCCCACAGCAAGACGGCTCAGGAAACTAATGCATGAGCGCACATGATGTGCGACTTAAATACTCCCTTTTTTTCGAGCTGAACTTACACACTGCCAAGACACAACTGGATTGTTGACTGATTTAGCTTTTTTCAAGATGATATGCAATAATAAATCTGATTTCATTTTCCTGTTTTGTATGAAATGTTTCACATTAACATGACTTCACGATTCGCGATTGTTGACATTCATTGCTATTAACTCTCTGAAGTGGACACATATAGCACTCAAAGCCACGTCTAATTAAATTACTGCTTTTGTACATAAGTCAGCAGTTTCTGGCCAGGGGCTGCAGAAATAGAGGGTGAGTAACCTTTCGCTGTTAATATACAGACGACGAGCTCCAGAGTGCTGTGATCAGCTCTCCAGATCCACTCATTAAGATCACTGAAGTGCGGAAGGAGGGAACAATCCATCATTTAACACTCACGGGGGCCTTAAGTTAGAATGTGTTTCTGCTTTATACAGCTGCTACAAAAAAATATGTCTTTTAAAGCAAATCAGATGTTATGTCTTCACACAAAGACTCAATATTTGATCTTTGTGACGAAAATAAAATAAAAATAAATAATGATAATAATTAATTGTGAAAATAGATGTAATTTAAATTTTTTTTTAAGTAAAGGTCTCTGTATTTTTTTTTTTTTTACATTTTAGAAATAGTTTTTATTTGTAGTTTTATATTACATTTTTATTTACTAAATTTATTTACTATTACTTTCAGTTGTAGTTATTTTAGTACATTAAACTACAAACCACATAAAAATGTTGGCTTGTCAACTAGCGAAAATAAAAGGGTTTAAGACTTTTTATATTTTATTTTATTTGAAGTAATGGGGTTTTTAATGCTGAAAACCCTGATGTATTGTAAATTATTTAATATAAGCTATATACAAACATGTAAAAAAAAAAAGGTATTTTATCATCATGTTATTTCAATTCATAAACCACATTGGTTTGTAACACAAATAATTTTACCATTCAACGCACTTTGTTATTCTTTAAGATATTATCTAATGAATCTGACTTCTGTGCTGGTTGGAGCTATATTGATCCATCTATCCACCACCTCTGATAAAGTTTTAGTTAGCCTACACCTGTCAGTTAATCAAAACAAATGTCTTTTATTTTGGTATGACATAGAGAGAATACAGTTGAAAAACAGTACTTTTGACACCAAATAAAAATAAATATTGTTTGTTGTTATGCACGTTGTGCTGGCAGATGGCGCCAAAAACACATTGAAACTAATGAATGACGTTTGATTTCACCAAACACGGCGCGAATGACAACTACATAGTGAACTACAGACGAAAAAATGTTGCTATAAAAGTTAAATCTCTTTACCGCAAACCGCGTTTGACTTTGTTGTTATATATTGAAAATAAAGGCCCTTCCTACTCCAGGAAAGTCAATATCAATATTTAATAAACCAATAAGTGATTTTATGAAGCCCAACATCATAGTACTGCCAGGGGTGGTGGATCAATCCCAGGATACCTCACTCTGGCTGCATCTGCCAATCACAGCCTGAGCTAATGACATTACCTATTCATCAGAGTGGACCATCGACCGGCCTCCTGCCTTTAAGTGGGCTGATCTGATAAAAAGCATTAAAACATTTGTACTGTGACACACACCACTGGATTCATCCTTCTGATGTGTCTGACGGTGTCTATAAAACCACTGAATGTGTAGTTTTCTTCACAGAATGGTAATAATGCTAACTGAGGAATTGCATGCATTCCTTCTTCTAGGAAGCTGTATGTAAATGCTCAGTAATTTCAAGCTCAGTGTTGTAGAGCACATCGTTCACTGTCTGTCTGTCTCTGAGGACACGTCAGCACTCTGGAATCTCTCTGTGTCTCTCTGGTGGTGAGATAAGCTCAACTCCTCTGCTCTGTTGACTCTAAACAGTGTGAGTGTCTCCTCAGCACTGCAGTATATCAGACTGTCCATAAACCTCCCTCCCTTCTGCCTGATTCATTCCCACAACACTTCTAACTTTGACAGGAAACAACTGCTACCCTTCCAGGATAAGAGTGTCACTTTCATGGCAGTAATATTAATATAAAAAACACAAGGTTTAAGAAAAATGTGAAAATCTATTTGAATGAACTGCATTGAAGATATAAGCCATTTTTGATCAATTGTTTTTACTTACAGTATACTCACACTTTTCCGCTATTGATTATTGGTCATTTAATATCAGGTCTGCAGATTGATGCCATCTAGTGGGTCTCTACAGAAAAACACCCAAAATCATTTTATTTATTACTATTATTATAAATCAGTTATTTATTATATTATTAATTATATATTATTATAATCATATATAGGCCTGTATATATGGGTAGTTAGACTGTGTCCTATGGTGTGACATAGCAAAAATGTGGGGGGGGTAAAAAACATGAAAATACCATGAAAAAAAATCTAACTTCACTCTGAGAGTTACAAATAGTATATGAAAGGTTTATCTTCAATGTTTTATTTTTTATTTTAACACCAAGAAACATCCCATATATGTCAACTACCCATATGGGTATACATACATACACACTTCAGAATAATGATTACTTAAAATGTGAAATATTTATAGCTTCTTTCAGACTGAATGTAACTTTATGCAAATAAGCAGTAATATGTGCTCGATACATTTTTAAATAAATCAGTAGTCGTTTTACTGTACTATTCATTAAAAAATAAATAACATTGATTAATAGTACATTTATTTATATAAAAATCACTTGCTGTGTGCACATTTTTTGTATAAATTCATTTAATTATGAAACAGCAAATCATGTCCTAAAAAAAACAAAAATCTGAATTTAGGTTATACAGTATTCATTGTTTTAATATCTCTTGTAGTCTTCATACTGTACTAAAAGGGGAAAAAAAACGTCATGTGGAAAAGTGACTTGTCATGGTTGTGCCGTCTGTGGTTATTTATTTTGGGAGTTTAGTTTAATCTGAAGGTGAAGGGTCAAGAGCATGGGAAAGTTGAAGAAGGAAATAAACATCGACTCAATCTGGAACACTGCAGGAGGAAACTGTTGGCATTTATAAGCTGCAGAATAAATTGAACTTTATAAGCAACCCTCTATGTTTACTGCAAAATACTTTGTAACCTATGGGTTCAGATGAAAATGTATTCAGAAAGAAGGCTGGTGTGTTGATCTTGCTTTGGTAAACACAAATACAGATAGATGAATGTTTTCTCATGGATTTCACTCTCTCTACCACATTATACAATACATACAGATGTCTCATTCAAAATATCCCTATGATGCACTTTTATAATATCTGTAAGACTACCACAAACATGCATGTGAAATTTGAAACCAACTACCCTTCTGGCTAAAGTACAATCTTGTCTGACATGAGCTGGTTAAACAAACGGGGTCCTATGGGAGGAGTGGACAGATCTGGGGCCTGTTCCATAAAACAAGTTTACCAAATAAGCCACGCTTATTTCAGTTAGTCTGACTTATTGCCAGTTCATTTGTATTAAAGTAAGTCAGACTATCTTCCATAAGCCTGGCTTATTTGGTAAACTTGTTTTATGGAACAGGCCCCTGGAGTGGATTCCAGTGAACTTTATCTCTAGACTAGGAATGGTTTATTACAGACTTATATCAGTTAAATGATAACCTTGTAATTTATCCTGGACTGACTTCCAGATGGTCTTTATCAATAATTAACATACTTATATGATTTTGTATATTTATGCAATGTAGAAATGTATTTTGTGTACTAAAGTAATATTTTAACGGTTGACTGGGCGGTGGGATTTTAGATCTGATGCAGTGGATATGGCCAAAATTCATTGGGGGGACTTTATTTTAGATTAGTTTGTCTGTATTAGTATGTATTTAATTATAAATCATTTTTTTTCATTTGCAATAACATTTATTTACAACTTATTTAATATTTTCTCTAAATGTCCATGCATATAAAGACAAGCACCTGCAATTCTGCCCAAATTAAAGATACATTGCGTGTGAATTTGCACGTTATAAATATAAGCATCTTTAATGACCCCCTGTGTTTAATAAATAAATATAGATGTATAAGAATGAAATTAAAGAATAATTTAATAAAAATTAGAATGTTTATAAAAAAAAATTACAGGTACAATAATGCATGATTTGTAGATTATATTTAATAGTTTGCACTTTGCAAAAAACATTTGCTGTCAAATGAAATAATCTCATACAAAGTATCCCTGTAATGCACTTTTATAATATCTGTAATTCAGAATACTACAAACAGACATACTGTAAGTGAAATTTGAAGCCAACTACCCTTTTGGCTAAAGTACACAGTGAAAACTTGTCTGACAGGAACTGGTTAAACAAACAGGGTCCTGTGGGAGAAGTGGACAGATCTGGAGTGGATTCCTGTGAACTTTATCTCTAGACTGGGAATGGTTTATATCCATTTATATCTTTTAATTGGTAACCTTGTCATTTATCCTGGACCGACTTCCAGATGCTCTTAATCTTTTTGTTGAAGGTTTAATTTTATGGATCAATAAAAACATACTTATATCATTTATATATTTATACAGTGTAAAAGCTGGCAATGAACAATCTGCTTTTTATAGCTTCTTTCCTGACAAAACCACAAGAGTCATCTGTAACACACAGCCTTCCTCTAGTTTTCTATCTGTCTCTTGCAGCGCTGACAGCCTAACGTTCATGCTGATAAATTCCTGGGTGGAGCAACACATGATCACCAAAGTGACCCTGTACTGTGGCAAAACCCAAACAATGGAAATGACAATAAACGTCCTTCAGGCAATAACACGGATTCACATAACGATTTCTGTGCAAATGGTCAGACGTTACATTTATGAATCATCCGTGTTTCTGAGAGAGAGGACAACCAGAACAAGAGGACAAATTAAGGTTAAATGACAAATGATCATAAATTAACTCCATTGGCCTTCACAGGACAAACAGCCGTGCATTAATGAAGAACTGCAAAGCGGTGACCTTCTCTTTTCATCGCTGTCTGGGCTGTAATCGCATTTCCCATTTGCATAAGGCTGAGGTTTTTAAAGGGCAGAGAGAGAGATACTTTAGGAAACCTGACTGAAATCAATACAGCCATACTTGAGGTCGGCCAAAACACTGCTAAACAAACTCACCATTAATTGGGATGGTCAAGATGGGAACTAAATAAATTGTTTAGTCTGCTTTATTCAGCTACTTTGTTAATACAGCTGGTACAAAACAAAAAATAATAATTTTCATGATTATTAATATTATAAATATACACACACACACATACATGTAGGTATGTACAGCACGTAAGTGGGTGCAATAAAGAACAATCACAATCATTTATTAATTATTACTGCATGTAATTAATTTACTGTATATAAAAATATGTACACAATGAATATATATTTGGTCCAGTGTACCTTTTAAAAGGATATTTTAAGAAGATGCATTAGCCCAGTTCTTTTAAAGGAATTTTATGTGGAAAAAAAGTGTATTATATGAGATTTTTACTGTGGTTACTGTCATTTCCTCTGAAGCTTGCCCGGATCAGAGGAAGCACAGATATTCAGGTCTCTATTAAAGCAGTGTTCATCCTTTGCCTTAAGCAAAATGACATGTTTTTCTATAATTCACTGAAAGCCCTCTGCTCATATCCTGCAACCCGAAAGCAGCTGTTCCCTGACACTGCTTGTTAAAGAAGGAAATGATGGACAAAGAATAAACTTAGTTGGCTAGAAATAAAATTATTTATATATATATATATATATATATATATTACAGCTTTATGTGAAGAGACCAGTGCTAAAAAGTGCTGAAAATAATATGCAACAGCTCATTTGCATGGGATATTTCCTCATTCACAGATACAGTACATCTTGTTTCTCTCGCATTTACAATGAACTACGCATTGAATTCGTTCCAATGAAACATTCAGAATGCACTTCAATTTGGTAGCCAAGACAAACCACATGATTACGTCTTGATGTTCTTGAAAGACCCACCAATGATGTTTTAGTTTCAGTTAAGAAGACAAACCTGTCTGAATAATTTCAACTTAACAGTTAGTCAACATGGCCTGCGGCTAATTCCCACATAAAATAATTCCCACAATTAACTCTTTCCCAGTAGGCATGCTAAAACTTGTTTACTTGTAGAAAAAATCTGATTCACTGTCTACTACAGATTTGTCAAATTTACATCAAAAATATAGACTATTACACAATTTCATATTTTGCTTCATGTAAAGAAATCGATCTGAACCAAAGTGACATCTTGTGGCTGCATACATAAGCACTTCACTACTCATAAACACCACAGATTCTGACCATGAGATGCACTGACTACCAAACTATACTGACTACCATTTTATGAATAAATGTTAAAAATGAGGACCAATATGCGGCAAAAAAGCTAATGTTGTTCTAGTGATTGCTGAGGCAAGCATATCTACTTTTCCAAACCCCTAAGGGTAAATAAAAAACTTGCATTGTGCATAAATCATATCTCAAATTTTCCATTTACTTTAATTCAACACTCATAATAAATATTATTGATGATAAATTCATGCACTGAACTATGCTGCCCTTTATTGCACACCTTGCAAAACTGTCAATCCGAAAGATTTGTTGTTGTTGTTCAGACCAAAGCAAAAATGTAATCCACTTTTTTATAACCTCACATCATGACTCATGCTAAATTAGAAATAATACTGCATGGGCAGGGATGTCAAATACAGTGAAGGCCTATTCAGAAGACACACCTTAAAACACTACAAGATGTGGAAGCTTTCAGTCATTTATTCATTGCTTTAATATTTCAGATCGTCTTTGCCTCTAGTAATGTGTGGACAACTCATGCTTAAGAAAACACTAACAAATCAAACGATATGCTTACATTTACATTCATTCTGGAGTGTAGCTATGGTTTTCTAGGTGGTTTCTAAGTCAGCGCTAGGTGAAACGTAATATGGGAAGAGAGGTTTAAATCTTATGGTTAGGAAATGATGTGCATTAGTCAGTTGATTGTACTTTTAATAGACATCTTAATTTGCCACATCATACTCCAGGGCCCTTTTTAATGTTTCTCATGCATGTGCACGAGCGTTCACACCCTGCATTACGGTGTACGTCATTGTTTATTAGCAAAACTGATTTGCATAGTGCGAGACCCAACAGTTACATGAAGATTGGAAATGCTAAAGCCAGACCCTCTATAATCCGCAACAGCCCCCCACTGTTCTTCTACAGACGAGTCAATGCATGCCAGCGTGTCCCAGCGACCGCTTCAGCACAAAGGCTCTGGGTTTGTCCGCCTGCCATGCCGCAAACAGTAGAGTCTTTCTTTGGCATGTAAAGCAGGGTGACGGAAGTGACCTAGAAGCATCGGGCCCGCAAGGGCTGTTTTCACGCTAATTTCACATTGCCATATTAGTCGCCAAGTCTCCTAAAAGAAGAACAAAGTGAAGACTACAGTTTATTTATTTGCATACAAAAAGAATGAATTTAACCCTTTGACGTATGGGGTCCACTATTATTTGGGTCATTCAGAGTGTAATATTATTTGCAAATTACATCAGTTACATCAGTTTGATACGCCATTAAGATTTTTATGACAGTTTAAATTTAGGATTTAAATTGCAATGGACAAATTTGTTATAATTATATAAAGTAAAAAATAGAGTTAAACAGTAATATTGAGATATATTAAAATTTCGATTTCAGTTTATTTTAAGATTTAATTTATTTGGTTTGCCATATCGTCTCACACAGAAGCCAGTGTCTGTACCCATGACACCATGCGTAGAAGGGCAGAGCATGCAGGATGTTTCAAATGGAAAGACGCTTCTAAGCATTTCTGGCACTATACCACTGCATGTTGATTTTCCTCAAAGAAGGCATGTTTACAGGATGTTATCTGTCTGTGTGCCTGTCCCTCGTCTCTTCTAGTGGGCTCAGAGGAATGCTGGCAGGGGATGGAGTTAATCTGAAGGGGGAGTGCCGCAGGAGAGAGTCTATATATACATGTGGACCCTGGGAGGCTGGTGCTTTTAGTTGGACTCTGTTGGAACACTAGAGAACACCTCTGAACATTTCACCAGACTAACTGTGAGTATCCTTTCTTTTTTTTGGTCTTTGACAATATCCATTTATCATCTTTTACTTTTTGCATCTTTTTTGTTATTTTATTGGCACAACTTCAAAAACTTAATATAGAGCATTGATTAAAAAAGTCACAAAATACTAAATTTAAAAAAGCTGGCCTTTTGATCCATGCTTTTTGTCATGAAGAGTTGGAGAAGACATTTTGTGGGAATCATTGAGATGTAAATGGCAGTCAATATTGACTCAAGCACAACACCCTGCCATATTAGAAGCATATAATACTGAATGTTGTGTTAAAGTCAATACACTGACTGCCACGAAGCTCTAAGCAGCATTTGGATAGAAATAAGGGATGTGGCTCTGAACTTGAACAGTTCCTCTTTTTTAGAATCAGTTGGTTGGTTCCTTTCCTAACTGTGTTTTCCGATACAAATCATTAGACTGAATTTCTTTTAAACTTATTTTCCTACATTTCAATTTCTTATGAAGCTGTTTTCTTTCTCATACCGTACACATCCTGGAGTTTTAATTTCAAAGCCATCTTAATTATTCTTGCAAAGGAGGACTTGAAACGATCAGGATCCTTGTATTGTTCAGTAAGTATTTTTTTGCTCCTAATTCCACTGAGATCAGAATGCTCTTTTAAAAAAAAGATGCATAGTTGAGTCATAAATTCCAAATACTAGCTCTACATGCTTATCATTCATAATAAAAGCTACTGCATTTCCATAATTGTTCACATAATCCACTAAATCATTATGTGAGACATTATTGCAACAGAGCCAGATTAAGTGTTTGATGTTTGAAATACGTTCATCAAATGTCAGGTTTAGTCTTGTTTTTTTATTTGTGTTTACTCTGTATGTAAAAATCTGAGTCATATGGTGTAGAGTATGGTTTCACCGCAGGACAAGTGCATTGGTTACAGATTTTCTCAGATCTGGGTGTGCCTTTTTTCTGTATATTGAGACTTGGGAAATTAGATACGAGTGTGAGATCATCTCCCTTGTGTAATCGAAGTGCCCAGAAATGTTCTGAAGTGCTTAACAGCTAAAGCCGTCAAATATATTCTCCCAGCAACCCCTCCTGAAAACATCTGCTTTACTATACATCTGGGGTTTAAATGCTGAATTATTCCCCAATGAAGAAGTGTGAGCAGCTCTCCAATTCTCGATGACTGTGTGCTCACAATACTAATAATAAAGTGTGCTTTAAAGCACAAAAAACTTTTAGCATGTTTGCTTTATTAATTCTTATAGTAGACACCTGATCTCACTGATCTGCCTTTATTGTTGTATAATTTGCCAAGACTTAGCTGGCAGGTTGTAAGGTGGAACAGGGCATGTCCGAACAAGACCAGAAATTTTTCTTTTTCTTTTTTCTTCAAATGGCTCGAGCCCATGGAAAACATGTATAAATGTACAAACACTCTGGTATTTCTGCCCCTGTGGTCTGGCTGTCCAATTCATCTCAGGTTACTGTTAAGGTCCCATCCTGGGCAAACAAATATGACCCTTAGAAATGTCTGCATTGATTTTAGTATTGATTTTTATGTTGTGGCTTCCACTTTATAAAATATATGCCTTGATCTGTTACAGACAAGGGTAAGAAGGATAAGACGGCCTCTCTGATTTGAACCACAATGAATCGGATGGAAGAATGGGTTTTGGAGAACAAGGACAAGATCGAGAAAGGAGTGGAAATCATGGGGCAAGGCTGCGAGGTTTTAGCAGCCACCGTGGGACAGTTCCACCCCATCCTGGAGGCTGTGTTTTTGGCCTCGGCTGAGCTCCTCGGTAACCCAGAAGGCAAAGAGGCCAAGTTCCTTGCTGAGCAGTTTGAAAAGATCAACCAGAAACTTGAAGGTATACGAGATGAAATCGACCAAATCGCTTTGGAGTTGCAGCGAACGACCATGAATAAGCAGAACTTTGACTACGAGGCGAAGATAATCAGTCAATACGAGAAGTTTCAAGACTTTGTCAATGCTAAGCCCAAGTTCAAGGAGAAGAAGAAGGAGAAGTTTATAACCCAGTATGAGAACACCGGTCGCGATCTGAACATTGATTCCTTGTACAATGCTGTAATGGGAGAGAATACCTCTGGAGATGCCATCTTGGACACTGTGGTGACCACAGAGCAAAGGAGCAGGAAGCCAGTGGAGGAGTTCTGTGCCAGACTGAAGAAGCTGTTTGTCATGGGAATTATAGCAGTCATGGGTCACACCGCCCTGAAAGAAGGAGCGGTAGGCGAGGCCATGGTGAAGAAATGGCAGGATCGCATGGAAGAAGTAGAGACACGCATGAAAGCAGCCGTGGATGACTGCATTCAGAATTTCCCTGAGCAGGCCAAGACGGATGTGGAGCATCAACTTCTGGAGCGTCAAGCCAACGTTGACCCAGAGTTCACGGGATTTATACTGGATATCCTTGCAAAGAAATATTACTGGGTTTCCTGGTCAGTTCGAGTCTTCAACCACAGTGGCATTTTCTTCTGGAATTGGCTCGCTGGCAAAAAGTACCATGGAAGTGGTGGAGGTGGCAACTTTTTTGATCTTCTGACCCCGAACAACGTCAGAATCGTGGTGTCTTTCAGTGCAGACCCGAAACCGATTAACAAGAGCCAGATTGTAGATCAGATAGAGACGCAAAAGTTGAAGGGGAACATGCAGTCTGTGGCTCAGACGCTGTGGAAGATGCTTCCCAACACTGTGGTTCATGCCATTAGCTGCTATAAGAAAGTAGAAGAGAAAAACAACTTCCAGCCAGAGTGTTTCTACTTTGGGAGCCACAAAAAGGCATTCCTGTGCATTCATTCTGAATAGACATGCAAAAACATTTATTGCCAATCAGCCTTCTACATATATACTTCTGGTTTAGAAATTGTGATTGCATTAAATAGTTGAACATTGTAAAGCAAACGATGACTGAATTGTTGCTGTGCACCTACAATGAGAAAGTATATTATTGCTGGTTCACTTTATTTTCGCATGTCAGTGCCTAAAAAAGGACCATAAAGAAATGTATTTGTGTGACCAAACATCAATTTCAGATAAAACATTTTTATGTTTTGTAGTGTAGAATACATTTGAAAGAGCGACAGATTCATGGGATTTTACTGTTAGTCGTGAAAAAGCATTTCATTTAAGCTTTAGATTGTAGTAAAAGTCTTTACTGGAAAACAAATGCTATAATAAGCATTCAGTTAGCTATATATGCTCTGTAACCTAAAAATCATGTCCGTTTCTTGTTTATGATTGTATATGTAATCACAAATAAAACAACTATGATCTAGAAATTTGTCGTATGAACAGCCATCCAAATGGACCTTACTCAAGATAGATGGGCCTATTATTATTTTTTTAGTAAACTTACTTAATGCCAATCCGTCACAGCTTTGTTTTCATTTGCAAGGTTAATATTAGGTTATAGGTCATAAAAGAGACTGAATTAAATGATTTCCACTAACTATGGTAACTATATTGCAAATAATTAAAGTACAACACTTTAATTCTAGAACTGCACTAGTATTTTTATGAAAACTGTGGTAACTGTGCAGTGGCGGATCTACACTAAATTGCTCCCCGGGCGAGACTCCCTCCCGGCGCCCCCCCCTAACCCCCACCCCCAATAAAAAAGAACAAGAGAAAACTTCAGATTCTTTAAACACCACACGTTTTATTGTAGTACTACTACATGTC
>JAUMHQ010000076.1:18933964-18984767 GCA_032361165.1 Enteromius paludinosus
CCTTGCCTTAGGGCAAGCTCCACTAATAAGTTTAAGTCGGATATCAGTAAGTTGGCTCTCTCAAGCCAACTTAATAAGTTTAAGTCGGATTTCAGTAAGTTGGCTCTCTCAAGCCAACTTAACTACCTGCACTGTTTCCTTTGAGGAAGTGAAGCCTATTTGTTTGTTCAGTTGTTCACCACAGTTTGATCATTTTCTTTAACGTTCTGTTTGATCTTTTTGATTTGTTATGAGTATATGAAATTATTTTTATTCAACTTGAGAAATACCATGTTATGTTAAACTCACCTTGTGTAGCTCGTCTGGTGCTCAGTACAGTTGAGTGTACATGTCACGATGTTCTGTGGGATTTTTTTTTTTTTTTTTTTTTTTTTCTTATGAAGGAGGAGGAGTTTTGATTTTTCCCAGCAGTGACTTCCTTATAAACTGTAAACAAATATTAGTCATCTGGTTCATGAATTCGTTTACCGTTTTGCAAGCCTAGTTGAAGATGTAAGATATTTTTTATTTAAATCATGTCTATGAAACCAGGGGGTAATGTTTTTAAAAGGTCGAAGTAGCTTAAATATGCACTACACAGCAAGATATTTGGCAATGAACATGTTTATAATGAGAAATGTTACTCACCTTCATTCCACAACGTTGAACATCGTATGAAAGAAAGATTTTAATAGGTTTCAGTCTAAAGCTTCTTACATGTAAACAGCGCCACCTATCTTTTGTATATTGTATATTTGTAGACTGGGTTCATATAGGCACAGACAAGACTTAAGTCAGGGTTAGGCAATCGTTTAATTAGAAAGTAAAAGTGTTTTTTATAAACATGCTACATTTTATAATCAATGGCACTAACATATTTAAGATCAGCCAGTAAGAAATTATGACTCTGCTTGCTCAAGGCATAGCCTAAAACCATGTGTTTTATTTTATTTAGTTAGGACTATCCACACCAAAATAAGTGCTTTCCGTCATGCAGATCAGCCCTTGCTCATGTTTTAAATTAACAAAAATTGAAAGAAATTAAATGCCATGAGTCCAAATAAGGCCTGGTTCACATACTCTTGTAAGGATTAAATTCCTATGTAGTTCGGAAGCTACAATAAAAGTGTTGTTTTTAATATTATTATTATTATTTTTGTTGCTGCTGCAAATTGCATGGAAACCGATGGGGGAGTTAGTTTGACCTCAACACAAAAGTTGTAGCAAAATTTCCAAAATGTGTTAAAACTTTGCATTAATGACCCTAAAATATTCACAAAACTTCAAGAATAAATAAATGTAACCAGTAATTGAAAGTCAAGTGTGGGTCAGACTGAACCCCAACACAAAATAAAAGCGTTGGAAGCTAATACCTTTAACAGGAGGCTAAATGACCTTCATGAAAATGAACCATGGTTGTACCAATAATAATAATAAAAACAAAAATGGTTACTATAGTTAAGATGTGATAACTACAAATTAACCATCATTTTGCTATACTAATCACACTTTAACCGTGGTATTTGTAGTAAAACTGTGGTTATACAAATTGAAATCATTATGCCAAAAAATATGGTTGCTAAACTTTTATTATATAGTAAAATCATGGTTAATTTATTTATTTATTTATTTTTATCTAGCGTCTTCTTGCCATGGTATATGCTTCACTTTTTCGAGCAGCATGTGGAACGAAAATGTGAGAAACACATTGGAAACATTCATTGTATACTCTGGAAACATTTCATAGAGGGAGAGCGGAAAGAGAAGCCGATGACACTCCACGCTGCCAGAGGGCGCTGTGGAACATTCGGCGCTCGCAGCGCTTTTCCCCGCTGCTTGTTGGTGCGATGATGTAATGAAGTAAAAGAAGAGTAAAGATGGCGGAGAATAGCGGCACGGATCCTGCCGTGGAGACGAACACCGAGGAAAATGCCGCCGCTAGCGCGACTATCATTAAGGTCACCGTCAAAACACCGAAGGATAAAGAAGAAATAGCCATCGCTGAGGATTCATCTGTCGCACAGGTATTTTTTTCGCGGTTTCTTCTTGTTTGTATCACCCGGGCGTTCGTTACACCAGCGGCTAACAGCTTTAGCCGGAGAGCTAACGATTGACGACGAACACTCCGAAGCCGAAAATCGTCGCAGGGGATATTTAGAATGACTTCTGCTCTCGTTAGAACTTAAATTAGCTTATTTTGAGCATCTTATTCATTGTTTTTGGTCTTTTAAGACGCCTGTAAAGGGAGGTTTACTCACTCGCTGTTCTCGTTAAAGAAACGGCCTGCTCAGGGAGAAGGTTCTAGTCTGTCATCTTTGGTCGCGCTCTTTCTGTTTTGCTTTGTATTGTTGGCTTTAAGAATATGTGGACAAATTGAACAACGTGTTAGATAGCATTTCCAGTAAAGGCGGTGCTAGCACTGTTTATGTTAGTTCAATCGACTAGTTGCTGGTTAATGTTGATGGTTACGAGATCCGGTTTAATGTAAGGGACTGTGATGTTGCACAAAACTGAGGTTGTATTGATCTGATTTCACGCGTAAACTCATAATCCGCATGTTTTGTCCTCTTAACAGTTTAAAGAGGAAATCTCCAAAAGATTTAAGGCGAAGCAGGACCAGTTGGTTCTGATATTTGCAGGTAAGATCCTGAAGGACGGAGACACGCTCGGCCAGCATGGCATTAAAGACGGACTCACGGTTCACCTGGTCATCAAAACCGCACAAAAGTAAGAAGACCTGCTTTTAGGGTTAAAACATAACTGGTGTTTTCATAGGCAAAGCTGCAATGTGTTGTAGGATAATGCCTGTGCGTTATGGAAGGCTTACATTTAGTGGGATTTGTGTTTTGTAGGACTTCAGGTGGTGGTAGTCCGCAGACTTCTGCCTCTTCTGGCCCTGGACCATCACAGGGCAACACTGCTAGAAGTGCTAACTCCAGCCCGGCCAGCAACCTGGGCACACCCCAGGGCAGTGGGCCGTCCCCAACCCCGACACAACCTCCCAATGTACTTGGTGAGTAATGTTTTTGGGTTTGTTTATACAAGATGTCAGCTAATGCTCCTGTTTTAAGGGAAATTCCTTAATCTTGTTGGTGTTTGCAGCCAGTATTGTTACTGTTAACAACAGCAACTATCAACATTGTTTTCCAATTGAAATAAAATATAAATGTTTGATGATAAACCTAATTGAACTATAAAGTTCCCTTGGCAGCTAACTGAAAGAAGTATTGAAGTATTAAAATAACACGCACTGAAACAAATATTTAAGATATTATAAAAAAGCAAATATTAATAAAACTGTTGAATACAGAATATACCTGAAATATTGTAATTTTACAGCATCTTTTGTTACAATGTAGTACTTAAGTTTTCTTTTCTACATATAATTGTTTAAAAGACAAGTGTTGTGAATCCTAATATAGTGCTGTGTTCATTTTACTCTTGTTTTACGCTGGATCTTTGGTCTTTTCAGCTGGGTTTGGTGACCTGTCAGGGCTGGCTAACCTCGGTATGGGATCTGCCAACTTCATGGAGCTTCAGCAGCAGATGCAGCGACAGCTCATGTCCAACCCTGAGATGCTGTCTCAGATCATGGAGAACCCGCTTGTGCAGAGCATGATGTCCAACCCTGACCTGATGAGGCAAATGATAGTGGCCAACCCACAGATGCAGCAACTGATGGAGCGCAACCCAGAGATTTCACACATGCTTAACAACCCAGAGCTCATGAGACAGGTATGCCATTGGACATGTGCTAGAAGTTACTTAGAGTGATTTTTCAGTAATATAATGCTCAAGGGAGTATGCTGAATACCTTCTGTATTATGACTTGTGCATCTGAAAGGTGTGGATTTGCTTCACTGCATTATTTCAGGAAACGATTTGTTTTTTAATAACTTGCTTTTTTGCTTGTCAAGACAATGGAGTTGGCACGAAACCCAGCCATGATGCAAGAGATGATGCGTAACCAGGACCGGGCGCTTAGCAACCTTGAGAGTATTCCTGGGGGTTACAATGCTCTTCGGAGGATGTACACAGATATTCAAGAACCCATGTTTAGTGCTGCACGTGAACAGGTCAGATTAATTTATTGATTTAAAAAAAATGTTTTAATTATTTTATAATTAATAATATAAATGTAATAACAAAAAAAAAGGTTTTAACCCAAAATCTTATTGTATTGGTGAAATTCACCGTCAAGTATGAGATGGCAACATTAAATGCTATATTGCATCATCTGAACAGTTTGGAAATAACCCCTTCTCGGCATTGGGTGGAAATGCTGAGAACTCCGGAACACCGCCCTCCAGGACAGAAAACCGAGAGCCCCTGCCAAATCCCTGGGGTCCTCCTGACACTGCTGCCACCACCACCTCTGGGACGGCTACCACCACCAGCTCCACCACAAGCTCAACCACACCCAGTGTGTCCAACCCACTGGGCATCAGCTCCCCTAGCCTTGGAAACGGTAATGGTCTTTTATGTAAACATTTGACATTTCATTTTAAAAACGGGTCCAGGAATTTTGAGTTGAATGTTGTAGTAGAATTTAAGCAGGTAATATGAGTGCTCAGTTACAGCAGACAATAAATGTATTTTGTTAATATTTAAAAACTTTTTATTTTATTTAAATCTTTTATCTATCTGATTACTGTGGGTTTTCCTAGGCATGTTCAACAGTCCTGGCATGCAGAGCTTAATGCAACAGATCTCTGAGAACCCTCAGCTTATGCAGAACATGCTTTCTGCTCCTTATATGCGTACCATGATGCAGTCCCTGTCCCAGAATCCTGATATTGCCTCACAGGTAGAAAGAGCATTATTCCCAAAAGTTCATCATTCAGAACATTTAATTTACCAATAATGATTTGTTATTAATATTAATTTAACCTTAACCATTTTTCAGGTGTTGATGAACAACCCTCTCTTTGCCGGAAATCCACAGCTGCAAGAGCAAATGAGACAGCAGTTACCTGTATTTCTACAGCAGGTGTGTCCAGTTGGCATTGTTGTATTATGTCTATAGGGTATAGATTTTATTTGCTAACTCGCTTGTTTTTCTAACTCGCCTGCAGATGCAGAACCCAGAATCCCTTTCTGTCATGACAAATCCTCGAGCCATGCGAGCCCTAATGCAGATCCAGGAAGGACTGCAAACCCTTCAAACTGAAGCCCCTGGTCTCATGCCCAGGTGCAGTTCCTTTTTAAAAAAAAAAATGTTTCATTAGTAATCCCAGTTATGCTAATCATTGTTCCATGTATTTAATCAGTATTACAGTATAAACTGTACATAGTTTGAAATGTTGTTGTTGTTGTTTTATTCCTGTGATGCAAAGCAAAATTTTCATCAACCATCACACCAGTCTTCAATGATTCTTCAGAAATTGACATTCTTAACATTTATTATAATTACCAATGGAATGTTATTGTGGCGAACTTTGTGATCCTTTATTAGAAAGTTTAAAATAGCGTGGTTTTTTTTTTGTTTGTTTTTTGTGACGAATGCATTTACTGTCACTTGAGATTAATGCATCTAATGCATAAGTAATATCTGTTTTTTTTTTGTTTTTTTTTAAATATGATTTTCACAAAAATATTAAGCAGCATTGAATAAGAATTTGTAGTTATTACAATGGGTAGTTTGAGGTTTTGATAGTTTTATGTTTCTTAGTTGTCTACAGCGTGAAAAACCCTAAAGAACACATCCTCTTTCTACTAGTTATTTCCCTCTTGGCTTCAAGTAAATGCGGCTTCCTCTAGTTTGGCGCACACGACTCATTAAACAGGCTTGTTTTATTCCAGCTATGTAAATTAGTTGATAGATCTCGTAATCTAAACAAACAGTGTGGCAATATCTGTACCTTACTAATTAAACGTGACTTGTCTCTTTCTAGTCTGGTACCTGGTGGGATGGCTGCTGGTATCCCTGGTATCCCTGGTGCCCCACTGCCCACAGGGGTGAATGTGACCCCTGAGAACCCTCCGCCCTCAGGCCAAGGCCCCACCCCTGCCCCTGCTCCCACCCCCGCTGCTGGAACAAACACTGCCCAGCAGCAGCTCATGCAACAGATGCTACAGATGTTTGCTGGAGGGAATGCATCGGTACTTACATTTTTTTTTTTTGCTATATAATAACATTATCAGTGTTTCCCATTAATTCCCTTTATTCTGGCAGCCTGCTACACTCTAATCTGTCCTGGCACAGTTTCTTAATGAAACGCATATATTTGTATATTCCCATAACTCAAAATGTCTTTGACTGTGTTTTTCCCATGGCAGAGAAGCTGTCAAGTGAACTAAAATCGAGTGCACAATATGTCATAGTGCCTTAATTGCAAAAGGCTTTGATTGAATTAAGTGTATCATATGTTGTTAAGTATTTTAAACCAAGGTGCACAGTTTGCTCACGATCAGCTCGTGATCCACTTTTTTGTAGACAGATTTTTACAGTATGAGAACCTGTTTCACAGAAACTGCAGGTTTCCACACATAACGGCTTGAGGGTTTCACTCGTGACAGTTGAAGAAATTAAAACAAAA
Source organism: Enteromius paludinosus (assembly GCA_032361165.1). Lineage (NCBI taxonomy): Eukaryota > Metazoa > Chordata > Actinopteri > Cypriniformes > Cyprinidae > Enteromius > Enteromius paludinosus. The sequence goes on from JAUMHQ010000076.1 coordinate 18,940,483, forward strand.
CTATTGTAATTTTCACAGTAAAATATGCTTACAAAATATTACATTTTCACTTCTGCTTATAGCAGTTATCCAATAACTATAATATATTATAATATAAATGTAAATAGGTATGCAATAGTTAAACTATTAGACTATATAATAATTGTAATATTATCTTTCTAAAACCAGCCTGACTGAACTGAAAACAGTGCAGAGTCTTTTTACTTCATTGAGGTTAGACACTGAAAATGAGCTGGATCAGACTATAAAATGGACAACATTATGAAAGCTGCATTGCCATATCCTGTGTGCGCTGTTTATATTGGATTGTACTCACTTACTTATTTTCACCTCGCTTTGCAGACTCAGACTCCGGAAGTGCGTTTCCAGCAACAGCTGGAGCAGCTGAGTGCCATGGGCTTTATCAACAGGGAAGCCAACCTTCAGGCCCTCATCGCCACCGGGGGCGACATCAACGCCGCCATTGAAAGACTGCTCGGCTCTCAGCCTTCCTAATTCACTCAACTGAGAGCGTGCGAAGGGAGACGAGAAGCAAACATAGTCCTCATCACATAAAATCTGACAAGCCCCACATAGACAGAATTCCAATTACTCCAATCATATTTTTTTTTTTTTCTTTTTTTTTTTTGCTTCGATCAGTCAGTCTCTGAATCAAAAAGCAATGAGGGTTTCAAATTTGTTTCCTTGAACAAAAACAAACCAGAATCGCTGTGGAATGACATCACACTAACCCCTCATCACTAGTAAGATGGGACAAGGCTTACATTTGCTTGAACCAAGTTTGAGTTACCATTCCTTACAATTAGAACACACTCACCTGAGGCACTACTCGGTGGTTAGGGGAATAAAATCCATACGCTTGAATTCCGAGGCCCAGAGGGATTCTTGTCTTCTGTGAAAATGCTTGGTTTCCTTAATTTCTTTCATCTTTCTTCTCCTAATTCATGCCTGATCAAACCAGTATTTATTGCAGAAACGTAGAGCTTACCCTTTACTCCCTTTCCACCCTCCTCAGTTGACGTTGATTTGAGCGTTCCTTTACATTATGATGTGTTAATCGAAATCTAATAGACATGACCGTGTTGGAGCACTATAACACCTTGACTCTGATCGCTTACACTTCAGCTATTTTAGAAAGGAATGCGTTTTGGAGATGAGCTTTGAAAAAGATATTCAGTCATCTCTTTAGTCGTTTGCCTTTGTGAGGAGTGTACATGAATTGACCGTAAAGGCTTGTCATATGGGTAAGGTTGTAACAAAGCATCAATAAAATATTTCTCAGCTTAACAAGCAGTGGCGAACGCAGACACCATTTGTTTCGACCGAATCTTTATGCTTTGACATAGAAGTATTTTAGTGCCTGGAACACACTTGTATAGTGTAACTGGATAAATCATCCTCAAGTTAAAAACAAAACAACTGGTTACAGCATGATAGCTTCTCTCAGTGCTAACCAACAGCTGTCTAATGGAACTAACAGTTTAATTGTAAATTTAAAATGTTTAACTTTTTTTTCTTGCCTGCACGTCCATAATCCACTCTTTATTCTACTTGAATTACATTACAGAAACCAACATTCACTGGGTTTTGTAGTTCCTTCTAGCATCTTTATTTTTTTTCGTAAATCCAATGTTTGTTTTCTTATCTTTGCAATGTTGGGCTGCATGACACCTTGCAGTTATACTTTTTAAGTTGAAAAAGTAATTCAATGATCATTCTTTTATAACCCCAATATATTTAATTATCATCTAGTTAATGTGGAGGTCACACACAAGTCAGTTCTTGTTGATGCGTTATGTAACCATTTAAGTTCCCAATCACTAAGCTTTAGTCATCAAGATTGCTTTAGGTAGATAACTTTTTAAATATCGAGTTTCTTGTTCATTTAACACTTTATGAGAACTGGTAATCTTACGTTTTCCAGGATTGGAAACATGTTGAATCTTTCAGTGAATTTTGATTTTATGCTTTTACTGTAAAGTTATTTTTTGGGGGTGTAATTATTATAAAAAGGTATGTAGCTTCATTTAAAGGTTGGAAATTAAAATCAAGTTTCAAGAAAGGTTGAAGACATGAAGAACTGATTTAGCCTTCTCAAATAGGCTTTTATCTAACAATTATTAAATGTCTTTTTTTTTTTTTTCTTTCTTGGTCTAAAGAACATTTAAATCATTTGAAGAACCATTTTTTTTTTTTTTTTTGCATTGGAAATATTCTGTGGATTCATAGAATCAAAGAAGCCAATAAATGGCATTTATATTTAGGAGTGCATATGTACTACATATGTATTATACTGGTTATTAATAGGAAGTTAAAATATTCTTCAGTAACAATACCCTTAAAATTTGTGCACTCGCCTCCAAAAAGAAATGCAAAACAAAGGTTTTTATTTTGAAATAGGGCCAATTCAGGTTAATTAGGATATCCCCCCCCCCCCCCCCCCAAGTTATTTTAATGACAAGAAGTCCCAATCAACCCGAATTATTAATATTTATTAATTATTAATTCACCCTACAATTATAGCCACTTAACCGTAAAAAAGTGGACGATAACTACACGATATACTGCTTGAGATGTTTATAATGTAGAATACGACAAAACAAAAGGACTGCCATTGTTTTCTATTTTATTGAGCATTTATTTCCATTATATAAGGGGGGAGCACATTAGCTAGTTTCGCCTTTCTTTTGTTTTATTAATGACCCGAAAAACAAGTAAATCGTCCATGTTACGTTTAGTTTTGATCTACGCCACGTTTTTGTAGTTTGTAGGCGCTGCCATTGTACTACATTTCCCATGAACCTTCAGCGTGGAAGTTCAAGGTCAGGTGATGTTCTTGTTGGGCTGCCGGGCTAGGTTATTGTAGTTTGTAGGCACTTCCATGAAACTACATTTCCCATGAACCCCCCAGCGCGGAAGTTAGAAGTCAGCTGATGTTCTTGTTGGACCGCTGGAAGTTCTTGCTATAATCTCGCGTAAATTTTAAACCTGTATTAGTATTATTGGCGTATTCCTTTCAATTATGTTGCGTCCTAAAGCATTAACACAAGTACTGAGTCAAGCAAACACCAGTGGCGTACAAAGCACGCTGTGAGTATATAAAATGCTGTCTTTGTCCTTGTCTCCCAGCTAAAGCTACTCATGAATTGGTAAACAATATCGTTGCACGTTTATGTTATTAACATGCTTTCTGGAGTTCAAACTAAGGCATTTTGTTGCGTTTGGTATTCGATTAATGCATGTTAAAACATTAACAATGTAATCTTTATATAGCTTCAAACGTGATTGATTGACTTAAGCCATATTTAGAAATATCGGAATATCTGTCATTTGATTAAATAAATAATAAAGTAATTATCAATAACACAAGCGTCAATTTGTTTAATGTTTATCTGTGTGAACTGACTTCATACATCCACAGCTAAACATCAGTTCACTTTAATAAACTAACGTTACTGTATGTTTTGCAAAAAGTCATAAAGAGAATTAAAATTTAGTTCAGACAAATTTTGTTTGCAGATTAGATCTGATATTGATTTTAGTTTTTTGGCCACTTTGACTACTGGTCAAAGTATTTGGTGGTTGTGTATGAATTTATATTCAATTCACATAGGCCTATATGCTTTTAAAAAAAATTAATGATGTATTTGTTTGTGTTTGTTTTTTATTTTAGGTTGTTGAATAATGAAGGCTCTCTACTGGCATATTCTGGATATGGAGACACTGATGCAAGAGTCACTGCAGCCATTGCCAGCAATATCTGGGCGGCCTACGACAAAAATGGACACCAGGCCTTTAATGAGGACAAACTGAAATTCATCCTGATGGATTGCATGGTAGGAATCTCGCTGTACAGTTGGGTTAAAGTAAATGATTGATATATGCAATAACCTATGCATAATACAAGATATGCACAAATTCAGCACAACAGAATTTATAAGCCATGTCTGGATTTACCAAACATATGTGCTTTTTTGACATTACACCATGCCAGAATTAACACTGACTGATAAACCGCTGTATTGTTTTACAATAATTTTTCCTTTTTTATAACGTGCTGCATTTTCTCTGTCATTACAGGAAGGCAGGGTGGCCATTACACGTGTTGCAAACTTGTTGCTTTGCATGTATGCCAAGGAGACAGTAGGCTTTGGGATGCTTAAAGCCAAGGTGAGATTTGGCGTATATAAAATAGCTCCTAATTATTCTTAATTATGTATTTTCATAAACAATCAAAGTAACTGTGTTTATGTTCACAGGCTGAAGCTTTAGTGCAGTACCTCGAGGAACCACTAACACAAGTGGCAGCGTCGTAGGATGTGCTTTTATGTATTTGTGTATATTGGAACAGAAACTTCTAAAGATCTTGGCCTTCATAATATATTATCTATGGCTTTATTTATTTGCATACTCCATGTGATTGCTATATAAAATTGTATGGCTATTAGACCCCCAAATAATGCTTTGCATAAACATTTATAATTACGTTTGAACTGCATTTTCCCTTTTTATTATCTTTTCTTTATGTCTCAGGATTTTTGCAGTCCGTGATCAGGCTGTGTCTAGTGTCAACAATATAAAATAAAAGCATCTTTTTGTTACATGTTGTTTTTTTACCTTTTAAACACAAGACATTGCTTTTAATTAATTATGTCTACAATAATTCAATGTTTAAATGTATCACTTTGTTAATCTGGGTTTCTGCATTTTTAAATAGGTCTAAAGTGCATTTAAGGCCACAAAATGTATTAAACAAGAGCAGAAAGTCTTAAATTCAGAATGTTGCATGCAATAATAATAAAATCTTTTTTTTAAATTTTTGTCTTGTTTTCTAGTACAAATATCTAAACATCATTAAATCAAGATACATTTAATTAAAATGCAAAATGTCTTGTTTTCTGAAAAAAATGAGTTTATGCTTATGCAAAAATCTGTCAATATGAAGAATTTCCCATTTAAATGTAGTAAATATTTGATCCAAAACAAGATTTCCTATTTTATGTAATTTTGCTTCTGAAATAAATGTATCTTGGTTTAAGAGTCTTTAGACAATTGTATTGGAAACTAAAAAATACTGATAAAGAACATCACTTTTTTGTAGCATGATCAGAAGATACAGTAAAAGCTATTTTACTTGAGCTTAAATAATTTTTCCATTCTATTTATTCCTTATATTTTGCTTGCTTGTTCTTAAAAAGTGACATTTATCTTCATAAAGCCAGCAGAAACTCTGTTTAATATTTGTGGTCAAGCAATAACTAACCGTGAAATCCAAAATATGCCTCTTGGGAGGGGCTCTTCCATTCCTGATCTTTGGAGAAACTGCTTAAAAGAAGCGATTGGTTGCATATGGTGTGGATGTCGTCGTTTCATTGGCTGAACAGGTGCACTATTGCGCCCAGTTTCATATGACTGCACCTGCGCTTGCCCTACCTGTTTGACCTGACTTGAGCTCACCAAAAGTCACGCCCACCTTCCCCCAGGTACGGCACATTTGATAGCGGAACTGCCAGGCTAAATAACAGGGCTTGTTCCTTGTACAAACAACTGAACTTGTCCACCATAAACGGTGGGGTTTCATTTGTCCTTCTTACTGTTTCTCTGCTATTTCAGGTCAGCCGTTGTAGCACAGCGAGGAGGAACTTTCATTCTGTGTTTCCCTTGGAATCGGTTGGGAGTTTGACTCATGCAGCACTAATCTAGATTAGAGAAGGAAGATTGAGTGACAATATGGGGTCTGATGAGGCCTACAACTTTGTTTTCAAAGGTAAGACACTTTTTGACTTGAGCTGTCATGCACGTTAAACAATCTCTGATACGGCTTTAAACTCTTTTAGATGATGTTTAGTTAGTTTTGTGATCTGCGAGCATTTTTTTTACACTGTTTGCAGTAGCTGCAGAGTAATGGTTGGTAAACAGTCAATAAAAAAGAAAACAGCTATAAAGAAATATATAAATCAGCTGGATTTCGAGTACCTTGTGCAATTCGATTCCTACTTTTTTGTAAAGCTCTCGGTCCTATAGGTTGGTTGCAATCTGATTTCCATGACAACAAGGTTTTGTTTACACAAGATTACTCAGTTAGGTTACTCAGTATGGGAGAGGAAATAGCTGTATCTGTTAAAGCCCGTTGTGAAACTATGATCCGCTAGAGCAGTCGTCAAACAACACCAAACCAGTAGTAACGACTACTTAAAATGACCTGCATTATGTTTTGGTTTCGTAACAGTTGAAGCAATAAGAACAGGAAGTGTTTTAACACTGACTGCTTAAAACATGCCAGATCATTTAAAGGGCCAGCTGTAATGTTCATCACCTTTAGTGGTGGTTTAATCTGAAATTAGTATATACTGTAAGTAGAGTAAGATAAAGGAACAGTTTGCCAAAAAAAATCTTGAAAATTGAATTATGCTTAGGTCATCCAGGATGTTGGTGAGATGGTTTCATCATCTGGGCAGATTTGGGGAAATGTAGCAACATTTGTTCACCGATAGATCCTCTGCAGTGAACGGGTGCCGTCAGAATGACAGTCCAAACAGCTGATAAAAACATCACAATAATAAACACCCCTCCAGTGCATCAATTAATGTCTCATGAAGTGAAAAGCTGCATGTTTGTAAGAAATATTAAACATTTGTAACTTCAAACAAATGCTTCTAGCTAAAATATGAGTCCTCTCTCCATAATATTGCTTTATCCAGTGAAAAAGTTGTCTGGTCTGAATCAAAAGAGAAATATGAATAGACCTAGCATTGTTTACTAGGTGAATTTTGATATGGAAGAACAAAAGTAGATGGATCATTTCACTAGAGGAAGGGTTATTATGGATTACGGACTCTTATTTTAGCTAGAAGCAAAGGTTTAGTGTTAAAAAAAGAATTTATTTCGTACAAACATGCTGCTTTTCTCTTCACAAGATGACAGCTGATGGTGTTGTGTGGAATACTGTAATGTTTTTATCGGCACCCATTTACTGCAGAGGATCCATAGGTGAGCAAGTAATGTAATGGTAAAATTTCAAACCTACATTTTGGATTGTCTGAGTACATTTTCTGCAAATATTCATTTTTGGGTGAACTATTCCTTTAATGATTTTTTAAAGGCTTCTGCTTTAACCTTTTAAAGAAAATTTAAAAAAAAAAATTGTGTTTTCTGATACTGTTTTTCCTCTTTATATTTATAATTGCCATTTCTCCTCTTGATATAATATGATAAATGAACTCCAATCCCAGAAATGTCAAAATAGTCCTGCAAGGGTGGAGTGTTGATTTTACTCATGTTTGAGTCATTTTTGTTTACACCTGCAATTAGCTGGGTTTTCATAAGGAGTGCTATGCTGGGACATAGTGTTCATCCAGTGTTGGTTTGTTTTGACAGAAGAATGTAAAGGATCTGACCCGTTTCTGCCTCAAGTATTAATGAACAACAAGCCTGGACAATTTCATAATCAGGATGCAGATTTGTGATTGTATAGGACATGCTTAGCCTCTTAATGTTGCACTGATTGTTGACAACAAACATGACATTGTAACCAATTACATCATGAGTTTGTGAGTGGCTGGTATTTTAATCCATAACTAATCATTGTTTTTACACACGTTAATGTTGTTTAATACACACACACACACAAAAAAAAGGAATCATGGGATCTTTCAAAAATGCCAAGAGAACGCTTCTCTTCACATGGGCATTCATGGTTGTTGTTTCCACATGTTTGGCATGACTCAAGTCTGGGTTGGTGGACTCATTTGCACTTTCTTGCAGTGGTTCTTATTGGAGAATCTGGCGTTGGCAAGAGCAACTTGCTGTCACGGTTTACCAAAAATGAGTTCAACCACGACAGCCGGACGACCATCGGAGTGGAGTTCAGCACAAGAACTGTGCAGTTAAACGGCCTCACCATCAAAGCTCAGATCTGGGACACAGCTGGACTGGAGCGGTACCGGGCCATCACTTCTGCGTGAGTTTAACACGATGAAGTACCTGGCCAATGGTGGTGCTAAACCACCAAATATGCCCCAAGTTCCCCCAAAATGACAGTTCTGTCAATTACTCACTATCATGATGAGTTTTTCTTGTTTCTGTGGAACATAAAGCATGGTAACCATAGGTGTGAGCTCAAATGAAAAATAAATAAATAACTTTTGTAGTTAATTATTTGCATTTTTCATTTCCATTATAAACATTACTGTTTATTTATTTATTTTAAAAAGCCTCTTCTGCTCACCAAGGCTGCATTATTTAATTAAAAATGCAGTAATATTGTAATGAGTAATATAGTAACTGTTTTAAAATGTAATTAATTCCTGTGATGCGCAGCTGAATTTTCAGGGTCATTACTCCAGTCTTCAGTGTCACATGATCCTTCAGAAATCATTCTTCAATCTGTTGTTTTGCTACTCAATGAACATTTCTTATTATTACCACGAATTAAACCAGGGTACCATATTTCAGTATTCGTTACTGAATAAAATGTTCAAAAATACATTTAGACATATTTTGCAACAATGGGAAAGTCTTTACAATCATAAATTGCAAACAAATAAGTGTATTAAAAACTAGAAACTTCTACTTTATATGGGCCAGAGCAGTCTTGTGAAGAGCTTTATTTTAATTGAACCAAATTTCACAGAATTGTAAGTAGTTCGCTCATACTCCGAATATGTTTGTATGCAAATACATTTTCGACTGTATGTAAATTGGCATTCATCTACTCTTTTGCAAATTGAGAAAAATGTAACGCATCACGTTTCACCACCCGTTGCTACACAATTCATCTCTCACCTGTTGTTCTGAACAATCTTCATTATGTAATCTTGCTTATGACATAATGCTTTATGACAGTGTTCTGTTCATTTAAAAAAGGAAGTAAATCGCCTCATCTGATTTAATCTGATCTGTTTTCCTGTATCTCAGATATTATCGAGGAGCAGTTGGAGCTCTCCTAGTCTATGACATTTCAAAGCACTTGACATATGAAAGTGCAGAGCGCTGGCTGAAGGAGCTCTACGATCACGCAGATCCTCATATCGTTGTGATGCTTGTGGGCAACAAATCGGACCTGGCAGCAGTACGGTCTGTTCCAACAGAGGACGCAAAGGACTTTGCAGGTCATTACTGAGCACAGCTTATTATATTATACAGGCTTGTGCTGAATTCACAGAGAAAAGGCTTCATGACAACCCTACAAAACAACAGCTCGGCCAAACCTGAAGAAATGATGACAAATACTACTTTTATATTACATTTTTCTCCTGACAGTAAAAGAAGCCACATTAAACTCATTTAAATGTCCAGTCATGCAAAGAAAAAACACTAAAATGTAATCAAACTGTAACAAAAAAGGTAATCAGGGACAATGCACTATTAATATGGTGCAATTTAGTAAGGCGTTTTATCTGCATTTTGTGTAAATGAATACATTTTACATTTCCTTCCATGAAATTACATTTTCTGTGAAATTTACAGAGATTTCCTTAAACTCTCAAATTCTACACAATTCAAAGCCTAATTCAAATCATGAAAAAAAAAAATCTGTAAGGAATGTTCCTTCATAGTACACTGGGCAGTATTTTTACATACTTCTTTTAGCGTGTATTATATGTATTATATATAATTTAGCAAAATCAAAGTTAATCTTGATTTTCATATCATCATTATTTTTTACAGAAAAGAACAGTCTTTTGTTCATGGAAACCTCTGCTTTGGAGTCCGTAAACGTCGAGGCAGCGTTCAACACCGTGCTCACAGGTAGCTACTGTTTATTCTGAACACATCATACCGTATTTACATGTACTTTGCATGTTTTCCTTGCCCTCTGGGATTCTCCTCTTCAGTCAGGCTTGAAACAGTGTAAGCACTTCATTATCATAATCATGCTGCCATTGTTTGATCTCCAGAAATCCATAAAAAGGTGAACAGCAAAGAAGTGACCCGAGGCTCTATCAATGCAGTGACATTATCCCAGCCTAAAGCTGCAGCAGATGACGCACAGGAAGAAAAGAGGGCCTGCTGTAAGAACATGTGAAAGAACATTTTCACGAGGGTCCTAAAGGAGTTGTGAATTCAGCTTTTACAGTAGACCTATCATGAAAGAACGAGTATGATATAAACTAAAGCAAATCCATTTCATTGACTGACATAGCCATATTTGTATTGTTAAATATTGTAACAAAGACATTTTAATGTTTGTTAGGTCTGACAAGGATTAATGTCAATTTTAATTAATTTTAATGTGTTTTCCCTACATGCTCCCTCTCAGTAGGAGATTTTTCTTTGAATTATTTATGAAATGTTATGCCAAACTTTTTTTTTTTTTTTTACTTTAATTCATTTAACAGCCTTTTTTTAAATCCAAAGAGACTTACAAATGAAGAATACAACAAGTTATTCATCTTACTCATGTTATTAAAATCAACAGATGCTGGAGAATTAACTTTGTTACTTTAATTAGTATAAAATGGAGGAAAAAACATACTTTTTGATTTGCATGCTCATCCCCATTGCTTGGTTTTTAAGTTGATTTATTTAACACACCTAATGTAGACAACTGACAAAATCCCACATGTGTTCATTATATCATTTAAGACTAATTAGCACTAATTTAATATTTTGTGCTACTAAAATCTATTTATATGTAGCATTTATAAGCAACATGTTGATTTGTATCTTCATAAATGTATGCTGATGCTGTGGGTATTATCAAGTGCTGCTCTTAACCGGACATAAAGAAAATAGCATGTCATTTTCCAATAAGAATTAAAGCAGAGATATGTATGAAAAATGCCTGATTTGTTTTTCTCACAGTGAATCTCAAGTGCATTTTGCTAAATGTCTAACAAAAATAAAATCATCATTATTCAATATAAACTTAGTAATACATATGAATTTAAAAGATATGCTGTGAATTAATTACTTGCAACATTAACTGATCGAATCGGAACTGCCTCTTTGCATGAATTAATTAATTATGATTATTTATAGTAATTGTGCAATAAATATATACACATTCTTAATTCAAGCTTTAAAAGAAGACTCATATGCTCACCAATGCTGCCTTTATTTGATTAAATTACCATAAAAATAATTTTTTCATGGTAATTTTATTCAAATAAATGCATGGTGAGCACAAGACTACTACTATATGTACTAGTCGCACGTTTTTAACACTGATAAACTAAACATCTAATATGGGTAATTTACACCCATTAAAAGTATAATGATACATCTATGCAGTTTAACTTTAAATCCAGTAATTAAAAAAGGAATTTAAACAGCTTTTTCAGTTCAGTCACTGAATGGTGCACAGCCATTGGCCCTTCCTCCTCTTGGCCTCCTACGTGGCATTTTCATGTCCCATCATCCTCTGTGAAGAGTGAAGTCACGCTGTGGAATGTGGAAGAGCTCATTTAAAATACACCTGTGACTCCATGCTTTCCTTTACGCTGTATAGTAGCTACCTCGTTTTATTATAGTTTATATTTTTATTCTACGACGTATATTGATTGTATCATTACACTCTGTGTTTATATATTACCTGACAACTACAAAAGACACACCTGTGACTCCACACCTGTACGGAAGCCCCGTCAAACATTTCATTGACTCGCAGAGCTCCACGCGTGCGATAGACAGGGTAGTGGGCCAATGAGATCATCGAAAAGGCGGGGCTACATCTCAGCACAATGACGTATGTGTTTGCCTTAAGATGAGACATCGGGCGAAACTTGGTTGACGTAGCCCAGCAACATCGTATCGAAGTTGATTTAGCTGTAGTTTTGGCTAATTCTGGACCTATTTTTCTTAACGGTTACTTTACGACAGAAAGAAATACATTGTATATCTTATTTTTGGATTCTGAGAGTCTTTAAAAGAGCGCGTAGTAATGAAGCGCTCGTGATCAACGTATGCGCCTCATAAACAAAGTTTCTTTGACGTCGTAGTAAATATTATAGCACCTTGTGGTTCTCCAGAAGAGCATAACGTCTTTAAATCTGAAAACACGGACTTGTTAATAAGCCGGTAAGACGATTAAAACCATGACGGGTAGAGAGGACGAGTATGACTATCTCTTTAAAGGTGAGTACCACGTTACCTACCGCACTTTCATACTTAACGATGAGCTCCTGCATGTCGTCTTCATGTGTTGCTTGTCCTCCTTAATATCCTGAAAAACGTACGCCGTGATTTGCAGCTGTTTCGAGAGGCTCCAAGTTGGCCAGTCGCTGCTAGACCACCTTGGACCAGCAAAAAACCAGCTGGTCACACTTCTTTTGGCTGGATGAGCTGGTTTTTGGGTCATGGTGGCAGGTCAACCAGCTAATTATCATCTTAGGTCATTTTCCAAAACACAGCTACCTTCTTAAAATTTATTTTCCAACATTGACATTTGAGCAGGGCAAAAGATATAGAAATTGTTCGTTTAAATAATTCTGAGTGCTATTTTAGATTGATAATGTAATGCACAACATGACTGGTTTCTCCTAATGTGTCTCGTTTTATTTTATAGTTGTGTGTGTATGTATGTATCTGTGTGTGATATGTGTGTATATATGTATTATATAAACTCATGATGTGGAAACAAACAATTAGGACATTTAATGAACTTGACACACAGAAAATGATAATAAAAAAGCCTTTTTTGTGGAAATTGATTTAGAGTTTTCTATGGTGTCAGCAATATAAGCACAGTTAAACCGGTAAGACCTGTATAAATCAGGTCTTTCTCAGGATGGGTTGGCATTCAGAAGGTCTTAAAAGCTCTCCTTTGATCTAATGAGCCAAATCTCATTTGATTCAGAAGATCACTCAGATCATTCATTTGTTCTGTTTTTAATTAATAACCAGTTATTTGAGTTTGAAGGAGATCAAATGTTAAAGTTTTTTAGTAATTGACTGCTAAAGCGGATACTAATGATATAATTTTTTACTAATCTGACCTCTTTGAAGTCTGCCGTGGTTATGTCCATGAATTTGACATTTCCATTAGTCAAACTTCTGCTCTTGACCTCCATGTGTTTAAACTGTCCGTGGACATTTCGCTGTTTGACCATGAATCAATCAGAGCTGTTCAATCACCGCTCTGCTCTTTAAACATGTAGACGACTTTGTAAAAGTGCATTCCCGTGCGTCTTACTCTGATATTATTAGCCGAGGCACCTGTTAAAGATTTCCTTCTTTCATGTTGACGAGTTGGCAACATTAACCCAATTTATATCAGGTTTAGATTGAATAAAAATTGTAATTGCAATTGTTTAATCACCTTCATGTCATGTTCCAGGTGTTCTTCTGAAGTCACACGACATCTTTTTTAAATTTAAGTCATTAACTAATGATTTCTTTCTTCACAAAAGCTTTGACATTTTTCTTATTCACGTAAAAAAAAAAAAAATCTAAATAAATTAGATTTGATGTTCTTGATGCATCTTTTGTTATTTTACTTAATAGTGTTCCTCTTATCTCTTACAGTATGCCCACCTAGCCTATATTGATTTAATTAGATATTAAAAACCAATCAATATTTTTATTATATGTAAATCTCGTCTGCTCACCAAGAGTGCATGTATTTAGGAATATTGTGAAATACTACAATTTTATCAAATAACTTTTTTCTATTTCCATATAATATTTCAAAATGTAATTTATTTCTATGATGGAAAGCTAAATGACTCCAGTCTTTATTATGGCACTATCCGTTAGAAATTATTGTAACCTACTGATTTGCTGCTCAAGAAACATTTATTATTATTATTAGCAATATCGAAAGGTTTTGCTGCTTAATATTTATGTGATATATTTTTACAGGATCATTTTATGACCATAAAGTACAAAAACACAATTTATTCCAAATAGAAATATTTTGTCATATTATGACTGTTTTTATCGTCACTTTTAGTCAATTTCATGCATGCATGCTGAATAACAATTTTACTCAGCCTAAACTATCTGAACGGTAGTGTAACTGTAAATGTAATATCTGCTCCATTTTTGCCTCGGTCAGCGGGAGACACAGACGTTCCTAGTCTTTCGTAAGTCCGCCTGTGTGGGTGAGAAAGGGAGTTGCTCTTTAGTCCTACCCTTTTCTATCATTGTCGAAAGCTTTGTGGATACACACCCTTTGTGTGTGAAATATTTAAATTTAATTGCTGTTGTGCGGTGAAGGGAGGCTGGTTCCTGCAAAGCGCACAAATGGAATCTGCTTGAAAGCACAGTGTCATGCGTGTCTCCTGGGACAATAGCAAACACAATAGCATTTAAAAGCACCGTAAAGTAGAGCCAGTTGAACTCACGCACCCTTGTCCTCTTCATCCACAGTGGTTCTGATCGGAGACTCGGGTGTGGGCAAGAGTAACCTGCTCTCTCGCTTCACCCGCAATGAGTTCAACCTGGAGAGCAAGAGCACCATCGGGGTGGAGTTTGCCACTCGCAGCATCCATGTGGAGGGCAAGACCGTCAAGGCCCAGATCTGGGATACGGCTGGACAGGAGAGATACAGGGCCATCACATCGGCGTAAGTGCCTTCAAAGACTCTGTGCATCACTAGATATCAGCTAATTCAATGTACATTAATAAATGTAATTTTTAAAATAAAATTTAATTAATAGAATAAATAGAATGTAACAAATATAAAAACTACAGTGTGTGCATAATTATTAGGCAAATTAATATTCTTATTGTGTTGGGTTTTTTTTTTCACCATTTCACCAATTTCAAAACAATCAGTCAGTCAATCTTAATAACCACTATTAATTTTGTATATAGTCATTTATAACTGATTTATAATTGGTAAAAAAATCATATATTAAAATATATTCAGATATGCATAATTATTAAGCAGGTTTTCTTTTACAGGTACAATTATTAAGATGTGCAGTACATTTTAAAAACCATTTGCTTTTATGATTTTTATTTTAAAGAAATATTTGAATATAATAAATGTATTATATATAAAAACATTTTTACTGGAAGCGATTGACACTGGAAATCTTACACATTCAGGTTATAAATGTTTGTGCCTGCTCTTATGTTAAAGATTTTAGGGAAAAAAAGTGGCATATTTCTAATCATTTGAGCTTGCCTTTTTACTGTATAGTATAATGGGAGGATGTAGAGTCTCATCAAGTGAAAAAAAACAAAAAACACTTCTTGGCCACTAATGATGTACACTCAAACAAGATAATGACTTTAATAGTAGTCTTATTTCACATGACCAGCCAAATACTCTTTGGTTACCACACTATAATTGGGCATCTTAGATTGTGGAATAAATGTGTTATTTGTGGATCTTTTAGTTTCTGAATAATGGATGCATCTTTTAAACTTGTGTGTGTGTGTGTGTGTGTGTGTGTGTGTTCACAGGTATTACAGAGGTGCCGTAGGAGCCCTGCTGGTGTATGACATTGCCAAGCATCTGACCTATGAGAATGCCGAGCGCTGGCTGAAAGAGCTGCAGGATCATGCTGACAGCAATATTGTCATCATGTTAGTAGGGAACAAAAGTGACCTGCGCCATCTGAGGGCCGTTCCTATGGATGAAGCCAAAGCCTTTGCAGGTTAGTGTTGAGAAGACTTTATTAGCTAGTGTGAACTGTAAGTGCTTCTATAGAGTATAAGTGATGTTTTTCTGTCTTGTTCACATAAGTTACGCAGATTTATATGAAGGAGTCTGAATACAAAATATTTCACTGTAAAAATAAGGCCTAATATGGCGCCTTTGTGAAGACTGCTTTGAAGTTGAGAGTTAAGTAAATAATTGTTAAACCGCCAAAGGTCATTTGCAATAGCTTTAAAGGTCACCGAGGTGTTGGTAGTGTTCAAGGCCCTTTGACTGAGGTGTTTACGTTACAAGTCTTGTTGCTGATTGGTCAGATTTGAATATGGTCAGGAATTAATGTTTGTATGTTAATTTCTCTGGGCTCCATGAAATGGAACGCTACATTGTAACCTTTTGAAGCAGTACTTTTAATAAAATGATAGGGCATCAGGGAAACTATTTTTAGACGATGTTGATTTAGCATTACTCATTTATGTGTAATGCGTTCCATTTAACAATAAACTCACAATGCTGTTCTCATATTTTGCCATCTCCATTGTTGTATTAGGGTGGTAATTGTCAAATTAATTGGCGTTTCTGGTGCTGTGCCCTGTGATTGATACCTGATGTTAAAATCTTTCTTAGTTATGTTGAGTATTGAATGCAATGCTTGTAGTGCAGACTACTTGTTTATGTCCGAAAGAGCTGTTTTTTGTTCACGATAATGTACTTGGGAAGCTGTACAGTATTTATTTAAAAAGTCTTATATATTTTTGTGTGTGTTTTACAGAGAAGCATGGGCTTTCTTTCCTGGAGACCTCAGCGCTGGACTCTTCTAATGTTGAACTTGCCTTTCAGACCATTCTTACAGGTCAGTCCTGAGCAAATCGTTTAGAAGGGTGCATGAAAACTCATTGCTGTAATGACAAGAATAGTATTTAAATAGCAAAGTGTTTATGCATAATTTAGTATATCAAATAAATATTTAATTTTTTAGAAATAAATGTGATCTAGTTGCTTTATTAACTGGACGTTTCTGACATTAAATTCTGCTCAAATATGCATTCTAGATCTATGCTGTTTTAAGCATAATAAAATAAGCACAGAATGTACAATAAATGATCATCAAAAGCATGTGATTTGTTTCCCGCTGTTACAAGGGTTAAAATGCACCATTCGTGGTATAAGCGATTGAAGCTTGATGCTTTCCAAAAGTAAACTAAATTAGAATTACTATCGTTTTTGTTATATATTGTTAACTTAGTTTATACTTTATTCCAGAACAAACTTGTAACGGTTAAGTTGTTTTGGTAACACTTTACAGTAAGGTGTCATTTGTTAGCATTAGTAAATGTATTAACAATGAACAATGCATTTATTACAATATTTATTCATCTTTGTTAACATTAGCTCATGAAAGTACAGTCATTTATTGTTAGTTCATGTTTGTTCAGAGCACATTAACTAATGTTAACAAACACAACTTGTGATTTTAATAATGCATTAGTAAATGCTTTAACTAAGATTAATAAAAGCTGTAGAAGTATTGCTCATTCTTGGTTCATGTTAACATGTTATAGCTACTTTTAAAAATCTTTTAAATAATGTAATTATTTTGTCAGATTACAGTAATGAGAGTTTGGGGTTAGGAGAATCTGCTTAATCAAAAATGCCCTTAAAACTTTTCTTTTCTTATTTTCTTTATCTCCTTTTCTCTTCTCTTCTAAAAGACATTTCTTGCCGGTTTTTGAGATTCTGTTTTTGAATGCTATTGAGTATAACCTCTAGATGGCGTCAAACTCCACGTGACCGATATCCTCTGCTTTTCCTGTGAATGAATGAAACTGTGTTTTGAGGTCAAACTTCGAAAGCTTGCTACGCAGAAATAGTGGTTTGCACTTATGCATTTATTTGTTTATTTATTTTGGCCTGGGAAACCCCTATCTTCAGCCATACCGTGTTACACAGTTACACTGTTCATCTCTATGTGTCATAACGAACCGTAGCTGTAGTTGCTCTGTCCTTCACACACCTAAAAGATCACAATTATCAGGCAACCCTCCATCATACCGATCTCTGAATCCTGCCTCTCTCTCACACAGAAATCTACCGTATCGTGTCCCAGAGGCAGATGTCAGGGCGTGGTGATGACGGCTTCTCCCCCAGCTCAAAAGTGGTTCCCATTACCGTGCAGCCCACACAGAATTCGGGCAAGCAGGGCGCCTGCTGTCAGAATAACTGAGCTGCCGCAGCGCCACCATGGGATCCGGGGGAAATTCGGCAACTTTGTTGGGCTGGGCTGCAAGGTTGACCATGACCGTTGTATTCCCTGTGCACAATGCGCTTAACGTATGTAACGGACTTGCATAGTTATTCCCAGGATAAATGAGTAATAATCTTCAAAATTGGAGAACAAGAAATGTTGAAATTGAATGGATCAAGGATTTTCTCAGAACCGAGAGGCCACGCTTCTTGTTTCAGACTAATTAGAAATGAGCAGTTAGCTGGGACGCTCAGACGTGGCTGCTCTTTTTGTTTTATTTCTGCACTTTTTTGCCACAGACAGTCTGCTTATAAACAATGGGCTGAAGAACAAGAAAAAGTGCTTAGTGCATAATGCTTCTATTAACTATCTCTTGAATGGTTTCTGATCACAGCGGGGATTCACTTGTGAAATCATATATTGTTTTTCCTTTCTTTAGTGTGCCAGAAGTAGAATTAGTCTGACATCTTTTCCATGCATCTTAATACCTGAGAGATTCCATCTGTGGTCATCATAGCCTGTTTGCTCAATTCTTACGTTGTAACGGCATCTCTTGTATTTATTGAATGCAAATACGATCTTGATATTCTGTGGTGTTTTTTTTTGTTGTTGTTTTGCTTTCTTTTTTTGTCATGCTTTTATCCATCACTAGATTATTGATCGTAATTTCTCAAGGGTTTCTCCTTCCAGTCATGGCACTCATTTGTACAAGCGCTGGGAGTGTTTTCTGTGGACGGAGTCATGTTAATAGGTTAAGTTAATGGCTGTATGTGCTGTAGTATACTATATTCAGATATAGGGTTGGGAATCGTTGACTAGTTCTTATGAACTCATTATTTCTATGGCACTTGATTCAGTTAACGGTTCTTGAACGAGTGCTTTCTAAATCTCTGCTATTTTATGCATAATAAAATATGCACTATAGAACCACTATAAGTTTTTGTCGTGATGATGCATGCTTATTTATTCTCTGCTGTGCGTTAATATCAGCATTGAACTTTTTAGTCATTATTTTTTATTTTCAAACATTTAAAAGTATGAAAACACACCATTTGTGACCATGGATCAAAACTGGTCTTAAGTATCTCAGCCAGATATATTTCCATATCCTAACAAACCACATTAAGGTAAAGCTTATTAATTATGTCTAAATCTCAATTTTGAAAAATTGACACTTACGACTGGTTTTGTGGTCCACGGTCACATTTGGGGTTTACTTGTCACATGCGTGGTTTTAAGACAATAGTTTATCGAATCATATTGTCATATGCTTTATTGAAACTAGAACACAATTTTTTTTTCACAACTATTTGTTTAAATCGCTATGATTCCCATCCTTATTTGGAGTGCATACACAGATCAGATGGTTTTTTTTTCCCCCACTGCTTTATTATTTATTATTATTAGTTTAGCTATCGCTGGTTTCTGGGTGTTGTCTTTGACTAAAAGCTTTTTTTTTCCTGCTTGGAAAATGAGCAGCAGGTGGGATGCAGTTCACTAAGAGGAACTTCTATGATTGGGTGCAATGACCATATTATATTGCAAGGCAGGGGAACTGATGGCTTGTGATGTACTGCTGAGGTTTTCTTACTGGAAGTGAATTCCTCGCTGGCCACCCTTGTTATCTGCTACATGTAACCCGAAGAGCAGCAGGTCTCTGGAGATCTCACTCTCTGTCCTGGCTTTTCTGTCTTCTGCGGATTTTGTTTGCAATTTTTATCTTTGCATATGTGCTCTGTGGCGTTCAGATCCTCCTCGCCTCGGGATGGGACAGCTGGGGTCGTGTTTTCAGCTTTATGACTTGTCATTTGTTTAAAGACACGAGGTGCTTCAATAAATGCCTTGCCTGTTAGATTTATGCTAATGCCATCAATCTGTTATGCTGAATATCAGCCGTTTAGCTGGAGTCGTTGATAATTACTGCTTTGGGAAGATTCTGTCATCGTGCCTGCTCTTTTCCCAGTGGGACTCCTGAACAAAGACTCTGAATGCTGCAAATAGGTTTATACGTTTTCAGTGAGTATGAAGGTTTATCAGCTGTTTTGTTTTTTTTTTTTTTTTTTTTTTTTTTTTTTTTTTTTAAAGCTTGGGTGAATGAATTTTACATAGACACTTGGAAACTTGGGTTCCCACATCTTTTGACTGGTGACTTCCGCGTGACCTTTCCAGTCATTCCTGAATACCGGACAAGGAAAATTCATCGTATAGGGATTGCACCCACAAAGAGCAATTTCTAGTTGATGAAATATTTATGAGCTTTTTGAAATGTTATTAATTTCCATGCATTTTTTTTTTCAGGCGATTTTAAAATTCCGTGACCGTGGGAACCCGTGAATGGTTCTGTTTTTACACTTTTTGGTGATTTTTATCTTTTTTTTTTTTTGACTTGTGGAAGTTGCTGTGTATTTTAATATAACTCACATAAATAAAAAAGAGTTTTGTTTTAAATCATGAGGTGTGAGAGCAACAGAATTCCGGGTAGCCAGTGACAGATTATTCAGTTTGTTTTATTAGAAACATTTACAATACAATTTCTGGAAAATAACCAAAAAATCAAAACTAGTATGGCATAGATACATTGATCAAATATCAAAAATGAAAGTCACAAAGAACATGTTCTAAGGAAAAAACCTGCAGTTTGCGTGCCCCGTGTAGACACGATACTGAATTATGAAATCAAAACGACTCGTGGAGTATTGGCTAGCCTCGTCTATGATATGGCAAACCCCTCGTTTATCAACAATAAATTGAACACTAGTACCAGGAGATGCTTGACCAAACTAATGCACTAAGACCACTATGAGAGCTGTATGAAACACTTCTACTGTGCTGGAAGCTACCAAATACAGACTGTCGGACCGGAGTAACTCATCCCAAGCGAGGTCACATCAGTGACCGTCCTAAACCCCCCCCACCCCATGTTCCTGTCTGACTGAAATTGAAACCACTACACAACTATCATTGCCACCACAGAGCCAAAACAAAGTCGAGATGCGTGTTCACCATAAAGTACTGAGACTATGCTTCTGCGTGTAATCTTGTAAACAATATTCACCGCTTTGACATGTTTGAGACACTCTCGTTAATAATGAGTGTAGTTTGTACAGAAGCCAAAACAGGTTGATAGAAGTTACATGCAAATAACGGTATTACTGTGAATGTGCTCGAAATCTGCATTCGTTTCACTTATCTGCAAACAAATGATAACGGAACATCTGATTTGTGGAGAGAAAAAAAAAGTGTTTGTTTTTTTGTTTTTTTTTTACGTTTTGTCATGCATATTTTTAAATTGGAACGACGTTACATGTAGTTGATTTTTGCTTGAATTATTACTACTGTATGCGTGTACTATGCAAAATCATTTTTCTTTATCACCCTGTTATACTTCAGCCTGTTATCGCTATCGTAACAATTGCATTTAAAACCAAAGCAATTTAATATATAAAAAAAGAAAGGAAGGGACCCTTTATTCACTCAGCTATGAGGTGTTAAAGGACAAGTACACAACACTTCTGAGCGCTTCTAGTATGCAAAAACACGGTATTGAGGCACAAAGTTGAAGTGACTAAAATACCCCCGAATGCTATAAAATATTTCTGCCGTTATCCCATTGTTAATGCACACGTTGCGTATCCGACGTTTTAAAATATAAGCCTTTGAAACCCCACCCCACTCGTTTTTTTTTTTTTTCTGCAGTCAGAAGTGTGGATTTTTCTAACTTTCATAAATAAAAATTCTATAGTTTTAATCATTTTAGTAGAAATCAACTTCATGCGTTTTAGAAATATATTAACTTTTTAATTTATTAATTAAAAAACAAAACGTCTTGAAGTTACTTATAAATATGTTTGCTTCATTAAAGATATTCATAAATAACATCCAGATACTGACCTCTTCCTCTATGAAATAATAATGCATGTTAGCAAAATAGAATCTTACGAAAGAGCTATAAGACATTTTAAGTTCCCTTTTAAGTTGCTTTGTATAAATGCTGTGAGGAAGAACCTAAACAGATATGGTGGTATTTCTCTAGCCATGAAATTCAACTTAAAGCTCACTTTCGATAAAGAAACAAAAGGCAAAATTAGACATTGGTTGGGTGGCCATTTTTACATTCAAATACATTATTTGCCCTTTGTACTATACTGAAAGGCATTATAATTGCTTAAGTGCATCACGTATATGTTCTCTGGTGATTCTATGGAATGGACGCTGCAGTGGTTATAGATAAATACGTGCAGCTTCGCTATCTGTTATGTCAGAACATAGAAGGGTATATACTGTTCGCCTAAAAAAACCCTCAAAAATATTAAGACTAAAGATGCAAATATATTCGTTATGGGAATGCAAGGTACAGTTCAGCTCAAAAGTTTGCAAACCCCTAGAATTTTAAATTGCATTTCATTTTATTTTTAGTACATCCCTTAGGCAGTTTTTTTTTTTAAATGAGGCGAGACACTTCAGATGAAAACACTGTTTGTTTTTCATGCCCTTGACAAATTTTGGGCCTTGCGTAATGACTAATGGTAAGAAACATATTTATTGCATTGCACTTAATCTATTTGTATCCGTAGATTTCAATTATAATATATTTTCTCAAAATTGTTACAATTTTATTCCTATCTATATTCTGAGCTGTTTTACAGATGATAGTTTTTTTCCTAAAAGCATGGTAAAAATCAATAGTTGTGGATTAAAAAAAAAAAAACACCCTTCTGTAAAATATTGTAACTCTCATATAAAACTGTAATTTTTAATCTGGCTCTATCCAATGTATGCAAATTTGTGTATATTTAATAGGATTAGCTCATTTACACATTTAAAAAATCTAATCAACTTGAAATATATTCATCTATTGTTTTTTTTTTTTTACTCTATTCACCTGGAGTGTCTCGCCTTAATATTCCACAAGACAAAATTGTTCACGAGGCCTTGTTTAAATGCGTTTTCTCGTCAATGACTGTTTGTGTCTTATGTGATAGTTTTGTGTCTCTGGCTTGTCCTCTGAGCTGAAGCAGCCCACTGTCCAAAACACCCTCCAAGTTCTTTGGTTTCCCAGCATGCTCTACACATTTGAGTTCTTCCCCACGGTGGCTATAAGATGTTGATCTCCAGCTCTGACACTCGGGACAATCGAGGGACTCATGCAGCTTTCACAAAAGGCTGCAAACAATCATTGACGCTTGAGGAGAAAACACAGTGTCACGAACTAAAGGTGTGCGAACTTCTGAACGGAATAAATTCTTTCGTATATGGCATCTTCAGGGCAGTACTAAAAATAAAAACGCTTTAAAAAACCAAAAATGCTTAGCACCTTCTAAACAGACTCTGCTTGGGGTGTGTAAACATATGAGCATTTATCTGGTATTTGTGCATTAGATATTTTATGTTGGGTAAGAGAAATATGTTTGGAAAAATAAACTAGTGTCATTGTACAGCATTACATTAAACACCAGCTGTCCTCACTAAAAATCTCTGTAGAACAAGTGGCTCTGTTATATTTTATCTACACAGGCTGTTCAAAGGTTAATAATGCTCTGTAAAATAATTTCCCAGCATGCACAACCAGAAAGAAGCAAGAGAAGCTGTTGAACTGCAACTATTTAACAACACCACATAATTACTGTTTAAAAAGAAAAAAAAGAAGCTGAAAGGGAAACGATTCACAGTGGTTCTTAATATTAAGCTTTACGTTAAACAACACATTCTTGTTAGACCTGTCAGACTCCAAACCGGACCACTTTTCATTGTGAATCTGTAGTCGTAGGTTGTGACCACTCCCCCTTCTCGATCAGAATGGCTTTTTGCACGGGCAGTTATTATTTTGGATTAGGCATAATAATAGTGCCCTCATCATTCTGAAGTTCTAAAGGAACTTGCCAGTTGAAATGATCTGAATGATGATTAGACCGTTCTGATATGCATTTTTAAATATACTTCTATTTCTTCTGAGCTGCTCTTACATGCAGTAAATCCTGTCAAAAGGGTGTGCAGATATTTTTTTTTTTTATCGTCATAACCGTATGCATCAGTATAGGCAAAGCAAATGCTGTACAAACTAAACTATAAGAATCCGTTCCCCTATTGATTGTGATAACCCTAATTTTTGGTTATGTACTTTCTGAAGAGCTTTCAGATCTTGGGGCATCAGTAACATCATTTTTTTTTTTCTTGTCTGTTGGGATGACGCCTAACGCAATATTACAAACTAGCAAGTAGGCTATTAGAGACTATTACAATATTTTCAGAATTGCTTATATAGTGAAATATATTTAATGATATGCCTATGGTAGTCAGTCTTTATTATATATCTCCCTAAATGTCAATAAATATAGTCTTATTCCTATCAAATAAATAATACTCAAAAAAGGTTTTGCTGTGATTGGCTGTATAAAGTCTTTAACAGTTAAAATGTCTCCCTTTCAAAGCCTGTCCTGAATAATATCTCACTCTGAATACTTACACAGCACCTCCACCATTGATCCAGGCTACATTCTTTGAAGTATATCATCGTCACTCTATTAGAAGCTGCGATGTTTGGTTAAGAAACGAAACTTCTGAAGTGCTGCATTTTCTAATTGGGAAAGTCGTTACTGCTTTTGTTTTGTTCATAAAAAGGGCTTTAATTGGGTAAATACAATGTGCATGGCTTTAAACGATTCTTAGGGTTATCAACCATTTAGAAGCATTTATCTAACAGTGCAATTTTGGATAAAGATGAACTTGTTTTATTAAGACGGTTATTGCTGTTTCCTGCATACGCTGACCTAGTGACCTTAAAAGAGGCAGGAGAACAAAATGCGGTATATAGACAAACAACTGTTGTTCTCAATCGGATTCGAAAATTGAGCTATTGAAGTTTGCATAATTGATTCTATTTTTTAAATGGTTTTGGTTTTTATATATATATATGGACGAACGTCTGTCCCTGATCAGCGCTGGGGATTTGAAGAACTAGAAACAAAGGTAAGAAAATACCATCGTATTATTGACCCTTCATTTTAACGTAAATTAAGATGCTGTTCTAAATAACTGAAATACCGCCAAGTGACTTGTTCAAAATACGCTATCCGTGCAAATACAACCAACTAACCCAAAATATAACCTAAGTGCAATAATAACCATAACATTTGCCATTTGAGTTTGCTGTCGAGAAATGCACACGCTTTTCGATTGCAAATGCTGTTTGTTTACTTCAAAATAAGGTGCTTTTAAGAGCTTTAATTTGTTAAGCCTTTTCAGTTCTGTATCTCAAATCTGAGTTACTTAAAGGGACGTGAAAAATATTTCATTTCAAAAAAGTACCTTATTACACTAATGCTAACAAAACAAGGCGCTAATGCGGCCGCAATACGTGAATTCAGATGAGGCGAAAGACTAAGTATAATCTGCTGTAACAGTCAAAAGTTTTTCCGAACTAATATTTAAGAAGCTAATGGCTCAAAGGTAAATCGTTATAGTAAATTAAATACAATCACAAGCTTACCCTAGCATATCTTCTAACACCGCGCACATGTGGCAATGGCGCAGAGAGGCTCGATGGGGGAAAAACTGACCCATTTCAAACCGAGTACATTTTCAGTGGCTCCATTCTTTTGTAGTGGCCTTCTAGCAAAAGGGGGAAAAAAAGACAGTTTTCCCAACCTCCGAACACTCTAATCCCCTATCCCGAAATCCCCCAGCCTGCAATGAGACAGGCAGTGGGTGTGTAATTTGATTCAGCATGAGCGGCCACCAAATTGGGCGTTTCCCCCCCTGCTTTCTTGTCAATTACAATTGTCTGATTTCATTGTGGAGTTCAAGGTTGTTCTCCGATTGGCTACTCGTGACCGTGCACTGGCAGGCCTGTCTCGAGGGGGTCACGGCAGGATGTCCCGCTCATGAAGGAAGACTCCATGGAAACTTCGAAGGCCTGCCTCTTGTGCACATTAAACGAGAAATCTCTGAAGAAAAACGCTTTGGGTCTATCTAGTCACACTCTCTACTCAGAACGGCCAGCTTTTCTCTTTAAAATAAAATCTGCTCTTGGATTTTTTTTTTTTATTCACCCCACGGCAGGACAAAAGAGGCCCCGTTTCTCCCCAATGGGAATACCAGAACGGGAGCGAGCAAGCGATCAACAGGAGGGGCCCCAGCTGCACCTAGTTTAGCCCCCTGCGCGCCGTCCTCGTCCTCATTCACGCCACTGTACGCCGCCCCTCCTTCCTACAGCAGTTGCTTTGCACCTGGACTCTGATGTATGGCTAATTATCAGCTCCTCCTAGGGCAGGCCATGTCGGGGTGCTCCGGGGATTGTACCACCACTGCGACAAAACAATATACTCACAGGGAGGAGCTCTGTAGTCATTACAGCGAATGAGCGCTTCGTAGAATTAGAGCACAGCCCCCCCCCCCCAACAAGGCCGACCCTCAGAAAACAAAAAACTTAATCTAAAGTACGATATGCAACACCTGCCTCAGTGCAGACGGACAGTCGGAGGACGCTTTGCTACTCAAATGCTGCTCCTCTGGAACGGGTGCTTTACATTGTACTGTAGCTCAGAGTCTTGCTTGCTTTTGTCTATTTGGTCTATTCAGGATCAGATTACAGACCCCCTCCTCTCAATCGCCCCCCTCTGCTTTTTTTCCCCTACTTATATCTTATGCCTTATGTTCAGCGTTTTACTAAATAATGTGGAAAAGAAAAATCATAAACGTTACTGACTGAGTGCAGGAAAGAGAATAAAAACGTTAC
This sequence comes from Enteromius paludinosus, assembly GCA_032361165.1. Classification (NCBI taxonomy): domain Eukaryota; kingdom Metazoa; phylum Chordata; class Actinopteri; order Cypriniformes; family Cyprinidae; genus Enteromius; species Enteromius paludinosus. The sequence goes on from JAUMHQ010000076.1 coordinate 18,967,012, forward strand.
TGAAAGAACCCGGGAAGTCCTCTTGAAAACAGAACGCTGGATGAGTTCCAAGGTTTTTTGAGCTGACCAATCAGTTTGCTCAGATAGTTTTTTCTTTCTTTCTTTTTTTCTCGCATTGTACCTAATAAGACCGCTTTAGATACATCACATAATAGGCTCACTGGTGCAGAAACGAAACAAAACAAAAAAGAAACTCCCTGTTTATACTCGTCAATTACCCGTTCGAATATTGATTTGCAAAGCAGATACTACATCAGTAATTGTGATGATCCGAATTTAAAGCCATCAGGTCGTATATATCAGCCCCTATTTCTATACCATCTATTTCGCATAGACATCTAGAAATGTAATGTTTTTTTTGACAATCACTTTACATCAGTTTTAAGGTGCAAAGATTTAAGATTCTAGTTTGCCTTAAAAAAAGAATACTCGCTTATTTGCAAAAGATGCTGGGATGTAAAACTATACTCCAATCTTAGGAAATAAACTCGTAATGATATTTTTTCATATAATAATATACCTCCCCAGCGAAGGAAAAGTGTAAAATGTTCACATTATTTCTTCTGTTACTGTCCACACACAGCATGTGGAAAAAAACAGCACCAGTAAAAAATTAAATAAAATAAAGCAAAACAAACCAACATGCTAAGAACTACGTTCTTTCCATTTTTAAAAAAACCTTTATAAAATATATATGTATATATGTGTACATATAAAAGAAAAATCTGAAAATACTTCTTCCTCTTTTTTTTAGTAAACCAAGCAGTGTGTTCTAAAATATCTGCTTGTTTTGGTTTTGTGTTTTCTGAAAAATAAAAAAGTGAATACTGACCAAAAAGAATAAAAAAAAAATAAAAGATTAAAAGTGAACTGATTCTACAGAGTAAAAGCGAATCACACAAAAAAAACAACAACAAAAAATAGTAAAGATAAGTCGACTTTTTAAGAGAATATCCGGATGGCCTGTGTGACCAGGGTGTGGCAGACAGGACACTCCGGATGGTTAAGCTCACAAATTCGGATGGCGCACTCCATGCAGAAGAGGTTGTGACCACATGGGACCAGAGCAGCGGTCACTTTGCTCTCAAAACAGGTCATGCAGTCCCGAGCCACGGCAGGCGGAGAATCCGGCACGGGGAGACGTCCAGTGAACGCAGCGGTGACGGTGGTGGGCTCGCTGTGGGCGCGGCGTGCCTGGGCGTGAGGAGACCCCACGGCGTTGGAGTTTCCGGTGCCGCATGGTTCAGGCAGTCCCGGCGACAGTCTGGTCAGAGGAAGAGGCAGGCCTCCAAAGCTTTTGGAGCGCTGCTGGGCGTAGTAAGCCACCTGTTTGGGATAGTCGGGATCACCCCAGCTTTGACTGCCCTCGGATCCGAAGTAGGAGCATGGCTTGTCCCCACTGCTGTGGTTGGTAAAGTCACCTTTACTGTAAATCCCACCTCCTCCTCCTCCTCCACTGCCACTTCCGACTATGGCGTCTGAGAAATTCTGGCGGTAGCTGCTGGCAAGTGGCTTGCGCGGGGCCCCCTGTAGCCCCCACACCTGCTGCAGGCGGCTCTCCAAACCCCCGTTGCCGTTGTCAGGTCCCAAGCAGTCGTTCTCATTGTTGTGGTCATGCAGGCCACCCGTGCGGAAGGCAATGTGCGCCTCGATTTCTTCCCTCGCCCGTTCTGCGTTCCCGGGGGAGCCGGTGATCTCAAAGACGGGGTCACGGTCGCGGCTCGGAGTCACGATGTAAGTGCACGTTTGCTGCTGGATGCGCTTTATAGTCGAGCCTTTCGGTCCGACAACCAAACCCACGACGCGGTAGGGCACCCGCACCTGTATGGTGGTCTGGCCAGGTAGCGGCGCAGGAGGTGAGCCGCTGAAAGAGACGCCCAGCTTGTTCCTGGAGGCCCGCAGCATGGAGAAGTGCTCCGCAGCTGAGATGATTTCACGTCTGGCCAGGGCCACGTCCTCTTTGCGGCCGGTGATGAGGAAGACTGGTTCTTCGCCTCGGACGGGGGTCTTGATGTAGGTGTTTGTCTTTGCACGCAAAGCTTTGATTTTGCAACCTGTTGAGTGGAGAAGGAGTATTATAGTAGTAGGAGTACTAAATGTTGTCAGATAATACTTATTTTGCTTGTTTGTTTCCAGGTCAAAAGGTCACCCATGCACAGAATCAGCAGCAGAAGAACTCATTCACAAAGTTCTTCCCGTGCTGAGTGTAATTTAAACATTTTGAATCAAATTGACCATGCTTCATCAGTTTACCATGCTTAAATACACAAAATTCTGCAGATTCATTGCACAAGTCAGCACATTCAGTCTGTGCCCGCCCATGCCTTTTTCTATTACAACCTATACACAAAATATACCAAAACACAATTTTTGATTATTAAAAATAAGCATTGTTTTGCACGCAAATATACTAAATATCATTTTTTTGTTATAAAAATTGCATTATTTTGCTACTTTTATACAAAAGCTGTTAAATTTTACTTTTTTGATGGGGGGGGGCAGTGTCTGACAGTTTTTTGTACAAAATATATTATAACAACTTTTTTATTATACAATGAACATAGTGTTGCAATTTTGTGCAAAATATATGGAAATATTTTTGAAGATAAAAATAAGAATTATTTTGTAATTTGTTGCATTTGAGAACACCCACTAAACCTTATTCATTAACAGAATAAATATGTGTTAATCTTTCTTCCTTTGATAAAACTGTTGATTGAACAAAGCACACTGAAATGTCTTCTGCTCGTGTTTAATGAATGAGGCCAAAAGTGAATTTGGAAATAACTGCTCACTTCTGTCTGTTGTGGTAAATGTACAAATCCATTAAAGCAATGCGTTTTTTCTACATTACACTGTTTGCATTACACTATTGTTTTGCTGTTTCATTCATTTTATATATATATATATATATATATAAATGTCTCCTTTTTTAATTATTGTACTATTTAGCATAATAAATCCTATTAAAATTTTCCCCCGTGTTGATGAATCCTATTAGGATGCAAAAAAATTAAACCTGCAAATACAATAGCACTGTTGTGTGAATGACGCCTCCTCTGCAACAGTGCCATGTGCTAACTGTCAGTTACAGGTACTACGATATTCAACACGGAAACCCAAATTAAAATGCTTCCGATGTAATTTCCCAGCTATTCTGCAGAAGGAGTTGACTCGAGGACAACGCAAGCACGCAGAATCCCCCATAAAGTTATTGTGAAGATATGAATTCATGACAAGGTGTGGTGCTCCACAGCAGCTGCCTCGTGTTCAGCACCAGAGTATTTATTAGCACCTCAGTGGTGTCTTATTAAGAGTGGGGTGGCTTTCTCCGCCCAGGGGCCTGTTCAGTGGATAGATCTCTGCACACTGGTTTCATGCCTCATTGTGTACGGCAGAAGCTAAAAAAAATAACCTGGATGGACTGTCTAGCACTGACAGCAGGGAGCACAGATTCCCTCCCGCCGCCGAATCGTCCCTTTCACTGCAGGAGCACATCTCCTAACAGGCATGGCAGCCACTGCAGGTGAACAAAGCACTGGAAGCTTACAGCTCAAAATTCCCACTAATGGCGATAACAAGGATACCTAAGTGTGCTGCTTTTTTCGCCATCACTCTGGCTTGTTATTACGAGGCCAAATGCATCTATATATTCCTAGAAAAAAATGCAATTAAATTAACCTAATAAAGGCCAAACGAATGTCACAGGATGTGGCCGTACTATCAGTGACTAATGAGGTAAAGCCCCCATTTCGAATCCTCTTAATCAGCAATTTCCAAGCCACGCGCTCACTGCATCCCAAGTTAGCCCCATTTAGAATCTGAAAGCATGCAGGCCACTTTACAACTCAACAAAGTCGTCATATGCGGGGAACCTGCTTGCCGGGACGTTATTGGAGCATATTTCATCCGGGTGAGGTTTTATGCTGTTAATGAATGGACGGCAGAGGCTTCCTGACCCCCTGCTTTGAGTGCAGGGCTGTTGTACTGGTAGACGGGGCGTGACTCCAATACAGTCTTTATAGTCTGTCTCTCCAGAACCAAATGCAACACGGCTTTCCAGGATGCTGGAAATGTATTACAAAGTGACTTATTGAGACAACAGGGTCACCAAAGTGATCCAAGAAAACGCAGTTGCCTCCTCAACTTACTCCAAATATCATCACACACACACACACAAAATGCAACTTTTCCGCCAAGTCACGTTTATATAGCTCTGCCCTCAACGCACACGAGGACTTTTACTTCTTTGTCTGACCACGCTCTCAGAATTTCAGCACTTTTAGACGCTCACGAGACAGTCGGGCATCAGCGGTGGACTAAAGTTACCCGACAAGTGCTCTTTGTCTGAGGTAGCCTGACGAAAACAACGTGGTGCTGCATATGAAAGCCCCTAGGAACTACAGAGGCGCGCGAAGGAGCGACTGACACAATGTATCCAGTCAACAAAGACCGTTGACTGTTACATTGTACCCAGCGAGCGCACACGCGTTCCATTTTCTGTTTCAAAAACAGAATTACGCGCGCTCAGACGACAAAGGGAAAGCAGCGTGCTGACATTGAAGGCGTGGATGTGGAATAACGCCTTTGTTCTCGCAACCGCTCATAAGTTTGCTTAAAGCTAAGAGGAAATGCCCATGTACATGGCATCTAAGCGCTGAAACAGAGTGCTGAATTGTGGCTAAAACAAGACACGTTAAAAGCATCACCACTCCCTTTTTCTTTGTCAAGACAGCTCCACACTTAGTTTGAGCCGCGCACCCTGGAGAACAACGAGTTGGAAAGCATGTGAAAGTGCGCATCGTTGTATTTACCTTGCCTCCCCACTATTTCGGCCACATGTTCGGAGCTTGGCACGGGGACGCACTCCGTTATGTTGCAGCCCCGTCCTTTGGTTTCGGTGGGCGAGCTCTCGTACAGGGCGCATAACTTGTTCTTCCCTTGTAACATCCCCGAATCGGCTTGGATGTGATTGTGGTGGTTACTGTTACTCCTGTCTTGAACTCCACCACCACCACCACCACCTCCACCCGCAGGAGCCCCGTCCTCGCCTTCTCCAAGACCCAGCAGCGACAGTTGGCCCAGCGCAACTCTAAGGGCACGGGAATCGTCCTCCTCCTCCTCGGGCGGCACCAGGAGACCTTCGGTGCCGAAGCCGGAGCCGGCCAAATCCCCGCCGTAGCCCCCATTTTTCTCCATGATCCCTGCTAGAACCAGCAAGCTAGGCATGGCTAACAAAAGAGTGTGAGACAAAGACACTGGTAAGAGACTGGAGAAACAGCACCCTCGCCGCCACCCCGCCCCCTCCTGGTCCTAGTCCCCCCTTTGCGCTAGTCCCTCCCACAGACCAGCCCCCTCTCTGGTTCCGAAACGCACAAGGCGAACGGGACACAAGGATGTCTGCGCCGAGAGGGGCTAGGCGAAGTGATGCTCCACCCCGTCTGGTTCGCTCAGTCCCCGCCTATGGCAAGCCGTCACAGCATTTATTCCCAGGAATCTATCTATTTTTGTCACTGGTACTGTGACTGAGCCACATGTTTGTTTGTTTGTTTTCTTACTAAAGATACTGCTTTATTTTTGTTTGCAATAACAATAAGCACAATTTTAAACAAATTAATGCATTTTTATATTATTATTATTATTATCATCACATTTTCAATTTCGTATCTTAATTTTTTACTATAACATTTCATTTTAAAAGTGTTTTTAAAATATAAAATTTGTATTTAAATATATTTCATATTTTGTATACAAAAAACCGATTCGTTTCTATTTTAAGGAACAGTAAACAAAATTGTAATTTGATTATTATTTAGAATAATTTTTATGTAATTATTGCTTTAAATATTAAACAAAAAATCTGAATAAACAAAAAATAATGTGCACTAAGCACTAATTAACTATGAAAAAAATACTGTTTGAATTCTACCTTGTAATAAAAATAACATTTTAATTTCAAAAATAAAAACAATATGCATTATACATATTATTATATTTCATTTATTTTTAGGGGTAATACTTACCGAGTTAAATTTATGGGACTTTCAACAACACACAATCTTTATTGATCAGAGATTGATAGATTAATTGCATGGTGTAATTATCACCAGCAAGTGAGTCATCATTATTCATAAAAATATAAACACAGAATAGCAGCTTTACACAAAACAAAATGACGTTTGTATAAAGAAAATTGTTGTTATTGTTATATTAGCCTACTTTATATATCTTTTTATTCTTTAAGCCTGAGAAATATACTGGTCTCTTTTGGTAATAACTTAAAATAATCACTATTTTTAGTGTCGCTGTTGTCAGATAATCAGTTTATTTATTTCTAAAATGGATAAGCTACTAGTGTAAAACAATAAATGTTCAAACAGCTTGCCATGTCCTGCCTCGCTGAGACAGAGTCACCGTGCATCCATCTATCTATCCATCCACCCTTCCATCCATCCCGTTGCATTCAGACTCTTTTATAGCAAGCAACAACTCACTTCTGATGAATAATCCAAAACATAATTTTTATGCAGTAAATATTAGGCCACAACATCACAGTTCATTGTGTTGTGTTGTGAGGAGAGGCGTGCCGGAATGATCACACATGTGCGCCTGCAAACAACACCATCCAGCTGCCGCTCTGCATCTCAACAACAGCACTTCTGTTGTGATGTTTGATCAGCGGAGTGTCATAACATGACCGAAAATAAGCGCCGAGTGTCGAGGAACTGAAACATCTGGCCCCAATATTTCCCCAAACTGAAAGAGTTAAACTGACATAATTTGGGGGTCCGCCCACCCTGTTTGCCGTTGGTTGCAGCGGGTCACTGAGTTGTTGTTTGGACTACCGTTGCGCATGGAGTGCTGTTACACTGAGAGGCGCTGAGAAGAAAAGACGCGGGGAGTTATCAGACAGACGTTGCAGGATCTGCACTGCACATTTGTGGTAGAGAGAGAGAGAGAGAGGAGAGGAGAGCGAGCACGTGTCTAGCAACATCGCAGGCAAACCTTGAACAAAGAGCATTCGTGTTTCCACCTCAGACGACACTGTCCTCATGATGCCACGCCTGGCGGCAAAGATGAAATGTGGAACAACAACAACATTCAAAACAGCAGCAGCAATAATACTAATACTACCAATAATCAGATACATTGTAGTTTGAATATGAAGAACTGATACCAGATGCTGATATTTTAAATAGTATCAAAACATTAAATGTTATTTACAAATTATTATGTATATTAAGCAAATACAGTACATACACTTTTATACCAACTACATTTTTTAATGATTATATTTTACTATTATACATGCAGTGTATGTGTGTGTGTGTACTTAATTAATTTTATTTTTTGAAACGTACAAAATTAATCCAAATTATGTTGACCTGGGGCATGTTGTCACACTGTGTGGGGTAATTTGTCACAATGGAACCTATTTAATAGCATTTTCTTGGCTAGCTAGGATTTAAACAGTTTAAAAACTAACAAAAATCTTAAAATTGTTTTGGTAAAAAAATATAGAAACAAACAATATTACATCATCATCATGTATCATCTTCATCATTATCCTAATATATTTGTTTCAATTATAGAACCAATGCCAGATATTGATATTTTAAATCTGTTTAATAGTTTAAGCAAATGGCTTATGGTCTTATTGTACCCTAAAATTGTAATTAATATTTTATTTTTGAAAATAATGTACTGAGACATATTTATACAAAATATACTAAAAAGCTTTTGGTCATGCATTGACCTTAAAGTGGGGCATGTTGTCACACTATATGCATGGGGTACATCACCATGGAGCCTATTATTTATAGTTTAGTCAGGGTAAAAAAAAGTTGAAACATTATTAATAAAAAATACAATGTGTGTGTATGATTGTGTTTAATTAAATATTACAACTACAAATAATATCCATAAATATATGATTTGGATGAAATGCAGGTACGTACAAATGCATGCAATGCATCAGCGTTGAAAAACTAAAATTATGGTTGTGGTGACGACATGACAGCATGGTGTAATAACTGGTTTTATATTTACAACACAGAATGTCATAATTATTTACCATCAAAGGCAAGCACACTTAACTTTTTTACAGGCAAATTTTTTTATGGCAAATATAGAGGTGATGGTTTACACTCAAGTCTTTTCTCATTTGCATCTGCAGTTTTTCCTGTGTTTTGATTGGTCAGTCAGACAGCTGGACACTTAAAGTTGCATCAGCATGAGTCGCTCAGATGAGATGTACATGACGGGTCTTTCTCACATATTCTGGATCAGTGCCAGCACCTTAGTGACAGTCAGTATGTCCAAAAGGTCATTTGCCTCCATTAATGGTCTCCACTGGGAGCCCAAGGCCCAAATCAATATCAACTATGGATAACAGATCATGTTTCCCTGCCTGCTCCGTCTGTCTGTGGGCCTGGGTCCTTTGTTTATCAATTCCCCCTTTTGTCTTTCCGCTCGTTCACTTTGCTTGTTTCATTCGAATCTGCATCTAGTCATTGGAAGCACCTCTTGAAGTCGGTGCTGAACATTCTCTTTCCTGGCAGAGCCAATATATTTGAATATACTCATAACATACTCATTACACCCACATTCTGTAAATAATGACCTAATATGACATCATCCAGCGGAGCATTTGTCAGCACACACACATGCTGTAATGTGGTGTCACATAGCAATGACACGAACCAGTCGGCATTAATACCTTAAGCTTAATTAATACACAAAAGGATTATAATACAATCAAATATTTCTTTCACATATGTTATTTAAATGTCACATGAACAAATTATGATTTGTGTAATTTAAATGGTTAATCACGTTTAATAAGGATTACTGTATTATCATAATCCATATGAATTATGATCAACTACTGAATAATATATAATTATATTATTATTATTAATATAATTATTATATATGAATTGTATTATATATGGATTTCATGATTAGTACATTTTGTAAATAACAGTGATAACAATAATAATACAATTAATAATAAAAGCATGGCAAAAACAAATAAACAATTTGTTATTCACTTAAACAATATTAAGTGTAAGTGTAACTTTATTAAAAGTGAATTAATGCATAATATAATCCAAAATATATATAATTATAAATATATTTTACATTAATCACACCTAATGTGGACTGATTGGTATTATTTATATTTGTATTTGTAAATAAAAACATTAATAAAAATAATACTTAAATAACAAGTACTTATGTTAACTTGCTTAATATTATTATATTATTATCAATGGCCATCACTCAGGTCTTCCTGCTATTGAGCTCTATATGACTGTACTGACCCCCCCCCCCTCTCTCTCACATAAACACTTGGGGTTTACATTGAGTGTAAATGCTTCTCTGAGCTGGGAATATGAGTCAGGTGAGTATGACCTCATCTCTTTTTCCTGTGCTATGAGGTAATGTATCTCTCCAGCTCTCTTTCTGCTCTGTGAGCCAATCATTAGAGGTGCTTCACCGATGACACACCCCAGTGATGATTCAGATTCTTTCTGTCACATGACCCTCACACCCCTCAGGTGATCTCACTGTACAGATGGATCATGGCCAACAAAACCACTGCACACTGCAATAGAATATGGTCTTTCTTAAAAAAATAAAATCAGGTTTGGCCTATTAGTTTTTTTTTTTTTTTTTTGAATCCATGAATGAATGAATAAATTAAATAATTACATTTTCAATTAAACTTACTAGAAAAACCTCCAGTCAGTTGAAATGACTTACACAATATCAGTACGTAGCGTGTATATATCAATGTGTTATGGTTATGCAGAATTATTTGCTTATTATGTTTTTAAAATGTTCAGTTTAAGGGCCTATTTTTTTTGTCCAAACGTTTGACTTGTAGCATTCAAAGAACTGACTTCCCACAGGTTCACCACGTTCTGCTGAGGTTTGAGGTAGCATTCATTTTTTTCCCATAGAAGACACTTATATTTCTTTTGCTAAATGTGATCACCTTTATCTGTTTTGATACACAAATTATCATCTACAAATGCAATGATAATCACACTTATCTCTACAATGATAATCAGCACATCTTTCACAGGAATGCACTTTAAACAAAGTGGTTTCTCTGAACTTTACAAAGCCTTCACACACCCTCTGCTGGTTGGAAAAACGAACTGCAAAATAATCAAGTGGTACAGTACAGAATGGAATTTACTGCAAAATTGTTAATGCTGTCCTAATTTACTGTAGCATTTAAACTACATCTAATCATATTGCACATCATTTGTGCTTGAAAACCCATAGAAATCAATAAACCACCATGCTACTAATTAATTCATTAACACATTAAACAGTGTTCATAATACTAGTGACAGTGAAGTAAACTGGGTTTGTTTCTGTCGATAATAAATTCACTCTGTATGTATGCTATTGAACGAATGACTTGATATAAAGTGCAAATATAAATAAGTCAGTGTTAATATAAAAGCAAATGTCCATTTTTTCTACCATCTCAAACAAAGCTGATAATTAAACACCTTACATTTCAAATAAATCAGTGAAAACCAACCTATTAATCATAAAAACAAAGTTATTGTGATTTAGGTACAATGAAATACAGTTTAACAGCTCTTTAGATTGGCAGGTAACAAATAGTGTGTGTTTAGAAATAATAATTTATAAAACATGTAAATATAATATACAGACAGCGGCATAAACATAAAAATATAGTAATAGAATTATTACAATGAACAACAATTTGACACTGATGATAATCAATAAATATAAAAGTAGTGGGGAAAAATCTGTATAATTTTTACACAGAAACGAAATACAGTAAAAGTAAATCATATATTTGTCTGAAAACATATGTTTGATCACTTTTGATTGTTCGCCGTAGAATTAAAATTTCCCAAAAGTTTATTAGTGGTAAACTCATTCCCAAGTCTACGATTCTTGACAGCTGTTTAAATAAATAATCCCATATTCCCTATACAGCTGCTAAACATAATCCACCTCTTCCCTGCTTGATGAATATCTCCTAAAATCTGCTGCATTGTAGGTCTGAAAACAACAATCTCGCCCACCATTTTCGAGACGGGGAAGCTGTAAGGATTAACACCCATGGCTCCGGACACATAGACAGTGTTGATGGTCGGAGGAAGTCTCACTCTGGGCACGATCAGCAGCTCTGCTATGATTTTACCCATCGCCCACACATCCGAGTACTGGTCTCTGTGTTTACCTTGGAAGATCTCCGGGGCAGAGTAACACAAATTACCTCCTTCTGCACCAAAGCAAAGCCCGTTCTTCTGGAATCTGGCGAGGCCCAAGTCAATTATGACAGCCCGGTGAGTGTTGTATTCCACCTGCAAAAAAATGAAACTACGGTAAATGCTCAAACGAGATTAGAATATTTCAGCTGTATTTTATTCTAGGGTTCATATTTTTAAGCACTCATAATGCGATGGTAAGCATATACTAATGCAAGCAGTTTGTATTTGAAAACTATTTCAAATCCAGATTTAACAAATGCATTTTCTCCTAATATATACACCACTGGTCAAAAGTGATTTATTTTCAGCATTTTTTAAGTTACTCCAGCCGTCAAGGGTTCAACAAATTCTGCATTATTTTGGAGAGGATCCATTGGATGCACATAACATACGCAGTTCTGTGTCAGCCGCAATACAAGGGCACTCTGACACAGAACAGCGTACGCATTTGATACTTTCCAACATGTGACATGACCGTGTTCATTACTTGGCAGTCAATGGGACAAATGGAAAGTTGTGAATAACAGTAAAAACAGGCATCAGAAGTTTTGTGTCACATCCAGAAAAACCTTCATTTGCTCACCATGATGTTGTCAGGCTTGAGGTCCTGGTGGACGATGTTCTTGCCGTGCATGTAAGCGAGACCTTCGCACATACCACGGATAATAGTGATCATCGCAGGCTTCGTCAGCTGAGAGAGAGAAAAATTACAAGCACTGATAAAAATCAAACTATATAACTATGCACAGAGATAAAAGTTTTGTTTATTTCTTTTGTTTTCATTTTCAATAATTAGGTATTAGAAGTGATAAATATTTTTACCTACTAGACAGATTGTGATTGTCAGCTGTTCTTAATGACTGTTTTATTAGTTCAAAGAGCACATTTCTACACAAATATTTATTTATTTTTTATTGTTTAATTAAAACATTACTGAATTTCAGCTAACAACTGACTACGTTTAGGATAAATCTTTTATCAGTTTACATTATAGCTAAAAAAATGTAAATAAAGTAGATCAGTTTAGATGTAATTATCTTAGCAGTACCTCCATGTATGATTGCGGGCTGAACATGAGCTTCTCCAGAGTTTTCCCAGAGATTAACTCCAGTGGGATATTCCACATGCCCTGAGAGTCCAGCCAGGGCTCAGCCAGGAGCTTCACCACATTGGAATGATTCAGTGACCTGAAATAAGATCACATGTGGCAAATATGAACACAAACAGCAGGTTAAAAGTCCTTTTTTCTTTTTAAAATTATACTTTAAACCAGTAAAAAGCACATATATATATATATATATATAGTTAAATAATTACCAATATATGCTTTTCTCTTTCTGAATTTCTTGTTTAGATACAGAAGTGGAAGGCACTTTCTTAAGCGCTGCATGGGTTTTTCCATAGGTTACTTTATACACCTTTCCAAAGTTTCCTTTAGCGTAAGTAGCAGCTGAATAAGCCATCTGGAAAAACAATCAAAAACTCACATTAATTAATTGTTGAATTATTTGATTGTAATTAATTTCCCATTGATTTATTTATTCTCTTCAGTGTTCCAACCTAATTATGTACAGTATATGCTTATATCCATAAGTCAATAATTTATCATGAGAGTCAATAAGTCATGAGAAACCTTGTTCTTTATACATCAGTTGTGTTTACTGATTACAGCGTTTTAATATCTAAATGACTAACTCCAATTAACTACTCCGAGAACTAGTTACAGGAAAAGTTTAAAAAAAAAGATGTGCCTCTACAAACATTTCTGCAACCCCATAATTATGTTCCTCACTGCAGAGGGTCCAGAGGGTGGCGCTAAAATGCACGTTTATTACATGACCGTGTACTCATTGCAGTGTTTTTCTAATGCTGCTTGAGGTACGGTTTGTGGCCGTGGCGTTGAGAGTTGAAATATCCAGTGAGTCGTTAAAGATTAATGCTCTATCATGTTTGAAAAATACCCTACACCAAACTCAAACCTAAACCCACCCGATGGTGTAAACTAGTAATGTAAAAGCCTAATCTCTGATGCAGCCATGCTATATTAAATTAACATCCTTACACTGAGTAGAGCTGTTTATTTTGAACCGTTTTACACAGGCTAAATGCCTAAATGCAGTGTTTTACTGCATCTAGTGTTCATTTCAACTGGAAACTGCTGTGATTCATATGTATGGGTACGTTTTTTCAATTTTCCAAGCATGGGTCACCATACCTGGCCACAAGTCACTTCACTTCAGATATATATGAAGAGGAACATATTTCCATGAACCTTGAAAGTGTTACCTCACTTGTTCCTGAATTTCTGACAGCATCTTAAAACTCAGGTCATGCTGCACATACTCAACAGTGATGATGTGATTTTCGCTTTCATTATCCACTTTGACAATTTGACAGGCTTCAATCGGTGATAGTAGCTTTTGTAATAAAGCATTAGCAGTTGTAAATGTTGTCATATCTAAGACATTAAACTACCATGAGAGACTTAAACCAGAAATAAAATAATTTTTATTTATAGAAATTAAACCAATAACAGAACCTCAAAAATTGATGAGCGAAATTATCCTACCATAACTACATACAATTTATGCATCAAGCTATATAAATACATTTATTTATGTAAATGTAATGCATTATTAAAAGTACAACTGATGTCCCAAGCTATTCAGATATAAAACACAGTGTTAAAAGTTTAATCCTAATCCGACTCGGTCTGTGGTGTATGTGAATTGTAATGTATTGTCCTTACCACTGCAGTTCTCCAGGCTTTGAAATGACCAGTCAAACATCGAACCCCACACTTGATCACCAGCGGGTCAGCAACATTATCAGCCTGCGGTAAATGTCCCTATGAAGTGAAACAGAAAGGGAAAAGCGTGCTTTTATGGGCAAAAGATACAGTACAGCGAATTGTAGTAATGCAGAGGGTCAAGTCTGCCTAGTTTTCATCCTCTTCAAATTGGCGTCTAACCTGTTCATTAAAAACGTTAATTTAAAAAATTTATTATTATTCATTTTCTTAAGATATTTGTAAGCCACACTGGTTCTTCTCTCCATGATACAATTGATTTACCAGAAGCCCAGTGTGTCTATTCCTAGATTTAATTCTATTCTACATGATTATAATAACATTTATGTCACTATATAGACTACTTTAACTGAAAGCAGCATTGATTCCATAAATTCCAGTTGTTAGTGATTATAGTATAAAGGTAAAAAATATTTTAATATATTAGTGGGTGGTAGCATACCAAACTTCTAAATTTAGATATGTAAACAAACCAGATCTTTCCCAAGGCTGGAAATCACGATTTCTTTATTTACAACTATTCCATGTCTGTGGCAATTCACTTCTTTATATTTCGTGTTATAATTAGTAATTCAAAGATGCACTCTCAGATCAACCAGCAGAGGGCCCTGTCATCCTATTTGTTCCCATCAATCTTCAGACACCTTTCTAATTCCTTGTAATGTGTATCTTTTTGTATAATTTTAAGAATGTCTGTTCAGATCAGTTTCTTTCTATAGATTATAAGTCAGCTGTTTTAGATTTAATGCATATTGTTCATTATGGCTCTATTAAACTGCTTTTCCACCATTGAAACATATTCCAGTTCCACTCTCATTAATACTCGATTTCACCACCAGAGGTCCCTCTTAGCCACATTGGGTTTCCATGTTTTATGGCAACATTCCACAGGCACAAAGTGGTATTTAAAACTTTCTGCATTTTTAGATTTTCAAGACCATATTTTCATGCAACCAGTATGCAAAGAAATAATAGCATGTCTAATAAGTGAAGTACTTCTATATCTTTCCATATGTGATTCAGTACAATCTTTATCATTTGGTAGAATCTTATGAAACATCCGAAATCTCTGATTTTAATGAAATGTTCTGAATGTTTAGGAGTGACACCGGTTACTGAAAGCATACATTTATCCTCCCTTTTGACGTGGAGGGAGATATTGAAAGCGAAAATTTAACCAGCAAGCATGTACACCATGAACGGGAATTCAAGAACAAAAGGGGCAACATTTTTACACAAGAATCTTTACTGTAACTACTGTTTGAAGTTGAATGATGACGATAAGATGCTGGTAACCAGATGGGTTGAAAGCTAAACATAATAAAACATGACATTTTAAAATGTTAGGAATGCATGTAGAGAATATAGAGTTTTTGTAAAGGTGAGATATAATGATTATGGTGTCCCTGCTGATAGACACAAAAGTGATGGACAAGACTACATCTTTAAGACATACATAGATGCAATATTTGCAGTAGGACACCAAATTCTATGCATGTATTTGTAATGTCATATAAAAAAAGTATACAGTAGGTGTTACAGGAAACAACTCATTAATTGTTTGCAGGTTTTACATCTAAAGATGGCATGTGATCACTTGAATGTTCAGATGTAGTTTCACCTGTGACAAACTTTGTCATTCAGAAGAATTAACAAATTTTAAATACTGACTTTTTACAGGAATTCACAGAAAATAATAATAAAACAGTTGGCTGTCCTATCAATGACTACAGTTCTCTTAACAAAGCCCATTAGTGTGTTTAACTTAGATGGGTTTGAGTGAAATATTAAAAGTAAAGCATCTGATTTAACAGATTGAATTGAAAAGATAAATGGATAGGTAAATATATAAATTAATCAATTAATGGGTTGTGACTTTATACTTTGTAACGCCCCTGCAGTGTTTGTTGTTTTTCCCCAAGTGCTCCGTGTGACCCAGTTTCTGTCTATTGTTGATTATGTTCAGGTGTGTCTAATTAATTAGCGTCATTGTCTGTCCTATAGAAGTTACATTGAGTTTAGTTCGTGTTATTGGTTCATTGATGTTGTAACGTCATTCGTGTGAATATCTGTTTCCCCTTCCTAAGGATTATTAAAAGGATATTATTGTGATCTTTGAGTTTGCGTCTGCGTTTACCACAAACCATGACATACTTATGCTTAAGTGTAAATAACTGATAATTTTTAAAACAAAGCAGACATAATATCTATAATCAATAGTAAGTTAATATACATATGACATGGACAAGAAGTCATTTTCAGCTTTAATTGTTAATTTTAGTAATGTATGTATACAAAAAAAATGCTTACGTATGAATGTTACAATATTATAATTAAAATGTTACAAGCCATCAAAACAGGGACCTTTTTCTGTCTTTTTCTTTGTTTTAGTGATTAATACATTTAGTGCTAAATTTAGCCTTTTTTTTATGTTAATTTGTTATCTAATACAGTTAATTTTATATATTTTCCAAATTATAAGTTTGCAGCTTTTGTAAACCAAATTAATAATTTCAATTAATATATATATATATGTGTGTGTGTGTGTGTGTGTGTGTGTGTTTTATTAATTGTTGGAAATTGTTCTGCAAATGTTCATAAATATCTAAAAAATATTCATACAGCTTAAGTAGCAAGACTTTCTTTCTTCCATTTTGTATTTTTTAGATAAGAATAAGAAGCACTTCATTTGGCACTGACTACTTAGGTACTTACATTTATTTGCATTTGGACATATTTACGCAGTTCAGTGTAGCTCCGAGGAAACATGGATGCATTTAAACTGCAGTTACAGACGCATAATAAGGCCTGTTGTCACTGTGAGCAATGTGACAGAGGCATACGGATCCATTAGCATAGACTTTATTAAGGCATTTATATTAAGGCAAGACTTTATTATTCACTGGCAGGGTCAGAATTCCGGCAAACCGAGTAATGGGGACAAGGCAGAATCAAGGTTGAGGTATAGTAGAGATCGGGGCAGGCAGCAAACAGTCAAAAAACAGAAAACAAAGTGCTAGGTAACAACAGAATTACCAAACAAGGGAAGAAACACTCAGAAATGTCAGCTTACATGTCTAGTCAGAAGTCACTGAAACTTGACTCTCTCGTGAACACAAGTCACATTTGCCCGAAGTCAGTTATTTGAGTTATAATTATTATAATATATTTATTTTACAAATATTTTGCTATACAATACTATGCTTAAAATCATCCCTGAAAGGCAGGAGATATTTGCTATCCGTTTGAGCCTGGGTCAACTTTGCAGAATGACTTAATGCTAGTGGAAAGGAAAGGACTTGACATGTGGCCAAGTATAGTTTCCCATACTAGGAATTTGGAACTTGGGAACTGAGTTAAATGTGTTTCTTAAATTTGTGGAGCCCAAATAGTGGCTTAACAATGTGAACCTGGGTGCTCTACCTTTAGGTTTATTTAACTAATGACTAATGAACAAATGTGTGTTATTAAGTGTTACAAAGAGGACGCTAGGCGTGCGAATTCAAGTGCAGCAATTTATTAAAAGGGCTCAGAGTCTGAATGGAAGCGTTCAATCACCAGCATATACAACAACGTAGGCTAGGCAGAGTCGAAAAACATAGCAAATGGTCGAAATACCGTATAACAGAGTCCGTAGGGAAAAGCAGAGGGGAAGTCCAGGTCCAGGCAGAAATCGT
>JAUMHQ010000076.1:18989301-19008830 GCA_032361165.1 Enteromius paludinosus
AAGGTGGTGCTAGGTTTGGTGCCCATAGACTTACATTGAATGACTACCAGACTGCCACGGTTAAAGTTAAAAATCTTAGTTTGTGTTCTGCTGAGGAAAAAAAGTCACCTACATCTTGCATGCCATGGGGGTAAGTAAATAAACTTCAAATTTTCATTTTTGGGTGAACTATCCCTTTAAGTTGTAGTTCAACCTCAACCGGAGCTTCATTTACAGTGCGCTTAAGTTGGAAGTACTATGTTGATCAGTTTTGAGGAGTATTTGTGGCTTCGTAATACTAAACATTTTAAAATGTTCATAATCAGATTAGCTACTTATTTTGGGCGCACATTAATTTTATTTTGCACTCAACGACAGTAAATGCTTCATCATTTATAGTTTAACCCCTATTTTTTTCATTTTAAATGAACCTACCCCTTTTATACAAGGAAACTGTGCTCTCATAATGTTTAATGCATTTCATCATCATGGGTTAATGTATCTGTTTACCATTTAAATTTAATCTGTTATATAGGCTTTCACTCTAATTGAGGTTTCTTCTTTAAAATGTAATTGTTTTGTGGCTGAACAATACAGCTCCTATTAAATTGTTAATAATATAAGCAGATATTTATTAAATGATGCTTATAAACATTGTTTTTAGGTTATATTTTTAAAGGGTTGCTTGACTTCTGAAATGAGTAACTTGTGGTTTTGTTGTTGAATAGGAAGGATACATTGCACATTGTGATCCATCCAAAGCTGCGAGCAAAGCACTGTTTGTGTTTGTGTCTGTGTTCGCTCAACCACACTGCCATTGTGCTCTGTTGAGCTTTCACTGGAATTACAGCATTGGTGGATTTGTGTGAAGATCAAGTTAAGCACGTGTATGGGAACACTTAAGCTGGTTTCAGAAAGATGTTTGAATGAAGACGCGCGGATGAAAGTAGGAGTTTGCGGAAACTTTCTGTATCATTTCTGGTCATCAGATAAGAGAATGAAAATGATGCATTTATGTGGAAAAGAATCACATCTCTTCTGGAGAGAGAAAACGCATTTGAAGAATCTCATCAGACTAATTGGTTTTCCCCCTCTTTGAGCTCAGAGCAGGTCAATAGAGAGAGGTAACCGGATGATTTAAGCTCATAATCCAGCACAGACCCTACCCACAAAACACACTCTCGCCTCATGCATACACATAACTCCATTCAAAATAAACCAGATGTGATGCTTGAATGCTAGTCTGGAAAACGGGGTAAGAAAATTATAATGGTAATTAGTACTATTAAATGAGTAACTGCATCCAAAAGAAAAGTTTTCGTTTACATAATATATGTGTAAATTTATTATGTGCATGTAAGCACATGCATGTATATATTATATGTGTTAAACAAATGTTGTTTATATGTTAAATATATTTAGAAATACATATATACACGTAAATATTTACTGTATGTGTGTATTTATGGAAATATGCCATATATGATGGTTCTATAAAGAACAAATGTATTCATTTATTTATATATATCATTGTTTTGGGTAGAATTGATTTATTTACCAGTAACAGTTAGTTTGACTACATAAAAATACATATTTATACCTACGTGTGTTTATATATTCATTAGGGCCGGGACTTTAACGCGTTAATTGATTAATTTCACAAAAATAACACGTACAAATTTTGTAACGCATTGTAATCGCACTTATTTTTGCAATGTGGAACGTTTCTCACTGGAAGAGTTTCGGCGGACCGATTATACTGGAGCACCAACTAACTTTTCTAATGTTCTGAATGTACTTGAAAGTAGAGATGCACCGATCCAGTCCGGCTGATATGTTTGCTAGGGCTGTAACGATACACGATATGAAACCGAAATCGCAACAGTCAGATCCACGATCCTGTGTTGCGGTGTGATAAGGGTGCATCGTGACACACCCCGTGACTACCTTGAATTGCATGAAATGTCGTTTTGAAATGCCGTTTCTTTGCGTGTAGATCTGTTTTTCTCTGGCATATGTGATTTACGCGCGCGCCAGCATCAGTGGTGTGCTCGCGTATTACTGGCATAGATTTGCCGCCATTGAGCACATTGAGCTGTATATACTACACACAGCCGTTGTTCACTGACGAGCTGATAATGAACATGGGCTGCGTCCGAAATCGCATACTTCTTAAGTAGGTACTACATTTAAACCCGAACATGCTACCCGACCGTTAAAACAGTACGTTCTATATAGTATGAATGGGGGTAGTATGAATGGAACTCGGACGTACTACATCCGCCATATTGATACTGTCACGTGTCATGCGTCGTCTCAACGGCGCAACAATTTAAACTTTCAATAAGTCATCCGTTTATTTAGATTGTGTTAAACAAATGTACTTTAATCACAATAAACAACGTTTTCTTCCTGAGGTGCTCAACTTTCCGCCATTTTTTTAATATGACGCCTCCTCTCCCGGAGCCTCATGGGATTGGAAAGTGTTCATGATATGCCTACTATAGAATTCGGCCGGAAGCAGTAGGTCATCCGGGTATTGCTCGCCTACTGAATTGCGGATACTATGAATTCGGACATACTACTCGCCTCGCATACTGTTTTTCACGTACTATATAGTAGGGAAGTAAGCGATTTCGGACGCAGCCATGGTTTTGTGCAGCACGTCAGTGAACAACGGCTGTGTGTAGTATATACGGCTCAATGTGAAATGGCACAATACTGGTCTGTTGGACTTGGTTGAACAAAAAGAAACAATATTTTGTTGCTTAAGCTCATGTATTCAGTCATTATTCAATGGTATACTAAAAATCCATCTGAAAAAACGTACTTCTCACTGTTCTCAGGTCAAATATTTATATGTGTTTTATATTACAAAGACTCCAATTAATTAGATAAATGTTTTTAATCGAGTCCCGGCCCTAATATTTATTTATTTACACTATGACACTGGCAGGTATATGTATCCGATGCAAAAGCCTCTAAGTACGTCTAAGGTGTTTTGTTTTCTTTTAAATTAGCATTTCTTTCTTTCTACGTTGTATAGGTTTCTATGTAAGTAGGCTACTGGTAGCCTACTCAGTGGCTTGAAGCTGGGATTTAGCACATTTGAATTGAAAGTGCTTGATACTGTGTTTTTTTACTCCGTATCGCTATCTCATTTTTTTTGATAGAGACAGATACGGACAGATACAGCACGGTTTGGGGAAAAGGAATCGGTTCGAATGTACACGGTTCACTTACGCATTGAATCGTTAGGAGAGGTTTTCACTTTGTGAACGTAATGCGACATATATTAAAAAGGACAACTGTCTGCATTTATCACAGACAAAGTTCAATGCCCCTTTTAACTGATGCAGAGCAAAAAGTAACTACATTTTCTGACAGTTACATAACATCCTAAGAGTTGGAGCCATTGATGCGAGTGCGATTTACTGGTGTGATATAATATGAGGCCGTGTACGAGCTTGTATTTTCAATGCATTTATTTAAATAACATGGTACATTATTATGTTGATCAGGATGTGAGTGCCAGCCGGCAGGATCAGTGTTGTAATTGTTCAGTCATTTGAACCGTTAGCATCGGCTATCTATTTTGGACTCTTTCTCCTTTGTGAACATGAGTCACTGGCTTTAGGCATCACTATGGCGACTCGGGGACTGTCAGTCCTGCTGCAAGACTTTGCCACTGCTGTCATCGCATTTGCCTTGTGACTCACGGACAGCAGTCTAATCTATCGCAGGCCTGTCACTGCGGCCAGACAAACTGTCATCCTCTTCTGGCAGTGTTCTGTACTTCTCAGCCCATGCGGATTTAGACTTAGTAAACAAAATCCAGGGAACAGCCATTTATCGCTTTAGCTTTGTTTGGGTTTTTTTCCCCGCCAAAACGTTAAAGCCACAAAATCTAGTGAATTAATTGTGGACGTAGGACAGAAAACAAGGTAGGGCATGATTTTAATGCAATCATCTCTTCATACCTGACCTTTGACTTTAGCTCAGTTGTGATGCATCAGGATAGATAAGATTAAATTGATAGCTTTGATTCATGTTCCCATTTGAATGCTACAAGCAAGGAGGCAGAACCCATTGGGAATGCTGATGAGGCCTGGATTAGAACCTGAATCGTAGAGATTCATTGAAAGAATAGACTTGTAAAAGAGGGATTAGTGTGATTCAAATGCTGTATACCATTCAAAGTCATAGGTGGGATATTGCTATTTAATGCATTAGATTTTTGACTTTACATGTGTCACTTTTGTAAGATGACTTAAAAAAAAATGTTTAGGGTCCTTTACACATCTGTTCCCAAAGACATTTTTATCCAGTATTGTAGGAAGGTTGACTGATGCAATTTTCATTTTGCTTAAAAGTGAAGGTGTATTATCAGTTGTGTGCAAACTATAATATCTGCTGTCACTATGTTTTTGTCCAAATTTGTGAATCAAGTCTATGCCAAAATTTTGAATGCCACATAAAACATTCCATTCCGCACTCCTGCACTTCCTGAGAAACTGGTGCATAGTATAAGTAATAAAATGCTGCTGGAATTGGTAAAGCCTGTGAGCTGATAAAATGCAATATCAATGTTATCTTGTTTTTTGTGTTTTAGAAGCGAATGCATAGTCTATTGGGAATTTGGGAATGCAATTGTTTGAGAAAGCTCGGGGAGGTAGCTTTACCAGATAATTTTGATGGCTTTGTCTCAGGCGTTTTAAAAAGACTTAGCATGTGTGAAATGAGATTGGTCAGTTAGTCACCTTATTCAGTCTAGTGACCTGTCGAAGCAAAATCATGGGACTTTTTTACTTTTATTTCTTGGTTGCACTGCCTTAGTTGAATGTAATAATTTTTTGTGTGTGTGTGTGTGTCCATTTTAATATTTTATGCATGATTTGCCACTTCCATCCAGTGTCTTTTATGCAATATTCCAAAAGATAAATGGATGGAAATGCAGCTAATGACAAACAGACCACAATCTCCTTTAAATACAACTGACGGCTCAAGTCCCTAACAAAGCGATTAGTGTTGTAGTCCCTCTCCATGTTGGCACGGGCTGTGCCTCTGCTCAGGGAGCTTCACAGCGGTGTTGAGTGAACATTAGCCCTGACCGGGGCAGGTTCTGCTTGAGTGGCTTCACTCATGGCCTGTCTGACCACTGAAGTGGAAGAGAAGATCTCCTGCAGGGTTCAACTGTCATTCATAAAACTACCAACCACTGCACTGCTACAAACTTCCAGAATCATTTTTAATGAATGAGACTTA
Organism: Enteromius paludinosus; assembly: GCA_032361165.1. NCBI lineage: Eukaryota > Metazoa > Chordata > Actinopteri > Cypriniformes > Cyprinidae > Enteromius > Enteromius paludinosus. Next base: position 18,994,546 of record JAUMHQ010000076.1, read on the forward strand.
CTTCTTGATGCATCAGAGATGTTTGCATACGTTTTGGAATATGCTACTTAGATTTTTGGATGGATGGACTTTAATGAGGACCTTGATGCATTCATGTTTTCATACAGTTTGCTTGTTTCACCTCAGAGTTTAGATCAGCCACTTATACATCCAAATAAACTAAACTGCTGTCAGTTGGACTCAAATCCACACCAAAGCTGTAGTGTAAAAGTCTTACGCACTCATGTTTAGTCTGCGATCATGCCAGGGCTAGTATCTGCCACTCAAGATCACGACCTGAGCTATTGAGCTCAGGAAAGTGGATTAACAAGACAGTCATTAAGATTTAGTGATCTCTGCCTGCGCAGTGACATCACAATCCGTAGTCTGTCGATATACTGAGAATGGATTGAGTAGATTGGGTAAAGAATGATTGTGTGGTTTAAAATCATTTGCTCGTGCTGTTTGTTCATGTTTAAAAAAATGTAAAACGCATACAGATATACTTACAGCATTTGAAAATGTGCATGCACAAAGAGGGCACAATTCATGCTGCAATCGAATTAAATTATTTTTAGACCTTCTTGGTAATGCTATCCAAAAAGAAACCTGTTTTAGAGACTGATTCAGACCGTCAGTCTGAAGGTCTGGCAACGTGAGACCAGTGCCCTAGCAACATCACTTTGCCCCTGCCCTTCCTGAGGTCTGTGCAATCCACTGGTCCAGAGCAGAAAGGACTTCATTAAGCACCCAGTAGAAAGCACTCACTTTATGAGCCGCACGGATCCGATTTACTGTTACACATGAATTTTCAGTCTTTTATTATTGGTAATTAATCACATAACTACTGAGGATTTACTGAATAATCGCTAATTATACGTGCATTTGACCATTTAGGCGCACACGATTTTACTGACTTGCACGTGAGAGTCAAATTTCTGTCAAATTTGAACCACTGAATTTTCAAAAAGCGAGTTTGTAAAGTGAAATAAAAATAACCGAAAGTTGTCTGATGAATGTTATTGCTGGAATTATTAAACAAACCTAATATTTTGAAAATGAACTTTGTGAGGTGAATTTTGATTACTGAATTTTAACCATGAAGATCTTTGTGAAATGTTCCATTAAGACATTTTGTAAATGTCCTACTCTAAATATATTAACTTAATTCTTTATTGTAATATGCATTGCAAAGTGATTTTCTCTGTATTTGGATTTTTTTGCATTCTCAGATTCCAGATTTTCAAATGGTTGTATCTCGGGCCGAATGTTGTCCTATCACAACACACCATACATCAATGGAAAGCTTATTTAATTTTGAAAAATTGACTGGTTTTGTGGTCTAGGTACAGCAATTCACTACAACAAATACAGTAATGATTAACAGTATCATAACGTTAACCATATCTGTTAGTTTTTTTAATACATTAATCAGAACAGTAATTGCATTGCGTATGAATTAAAAACAAACTTTTTATTTCTTTGAAGTAGCATGCATGTTGTACACATAACACTAAAGGAGCATGCAATAGAAAACCAAGCGTGGATTTTGATTTTGTGCTCTTAGACAGTGCAACTTGTGTCATCTCAAAAAAAATCTTTCATTAATACCGTATTTCTAATTTCCTTTATTTACTTATCTATCTTCATGCAACTCCAGTCTCTCAGCACGCAGACAGAAAATGTGAATATGCAGTTCATAAATCTCCCTCTTTCTCCCTCCCTCCCTTAGCGACAGCACTCCCCTCTTATCTTGTCTTCTTTAGCGTCACAGGAGCATGGCGAAGGAGCGTCCTTGTGCCCTAAGCTCGAGCTTGAGCGAGAGAGAGATAGAGAGAGAGAGGCAGAGGGAGGGGAGATGCGGCGTCAGTCAGCTGCAGTAGGCAGAGGACAGCGGCAGCAGTAGCAGCAGTGGCTGCCGTTCTCTATTGTTCAGCCAGAACGTTCTCCTTTCCTCTCCAGCCAACCAGAGGAGTAGAAGCCCAGGAGGTCCGCTATACATGCGCCGTTCCTTCGGGGAACACCAACTCAAGAGGCACGCAAACTCTTTCAGTCTGTACGACTGAACTTCTTTCTCTGCTCTCGTTGGGGTTTCTTTTCCTCCAGACCGAGTGGATTTTACGCAACTCAGGGGAGCCATGGGACTTGGGGTTAGGGGTGCAAGGACAGCGTTCCTGTGTTTGTGGAGGTTATTTTTACTGCTCTGTGGAATCTGGACCGCTTGCGCCCAAACGACAGGAGACGGGAAGTCGCTGTACTTCTGGGAGACAGGTATATGGCTATTTCCATAAGTACCTTGATGGATGTGAGTGGGATGTGAAGGTTCCAGACCGGCTGTTTGTACAAAGTTGCAATGCAAATGTTTTATTATCTGGGGTAAGAAAAAGGACAGCTAAAGGTCTTCGCTCTCACTTCAAAACGGCTCTGCGTAGAGTGTATGAATTATTATTTTTTTTTTTCATCATCCTAATTTTTGATTCTTCAAGTCTGTGTGGTTGAGAAATGTGTCCCCGTTTCAGCACAGTAGGTTGTCTCCATTTTCTCTGGCTGATTGTTAAATTTTTTGTGCTAGATAACAGCCGTATCATTATTATAATGAAATCTGACATTATAATGGAAAGAGCTCTGAGGTACAAAGTAATGGAAGTTATTTGACTTTTGATTGCAAATTTGGCCATGTTTCACAGTCACCTCTTCAGTGCATCTGCTATCGTATTAAAAAAATATATATATACTGTATAAAATGTGACAAATTGTTAGAAATTGAAAGTATTAAATAGTATTTTGCTTTGATTATAAGAAAATGAAGCCTAAATTTAATGCCGTAATATTATTTATTATTTCATGACAGTAACACGCCTCATCTCCAAATTCTCAATATGCATTGATTCATTGATTAATTCATTGTTTAACAATATTACCATTTAAGTAGTATGTAGTTTGTCTAGTTTAGTAATCAGTGAATTTTCTGATAAAAAATTCTCATTGTAGTGCGAGACAAAAAATGTAATAAAAATAAAATACATTTTCATTCCTGTAATAAACAAAAAACTTCAGTATAATGAATACATTTTTAGTACATTCATCTGACTCAATGATTTTTCTGATTTAAAAACATGGCTTGTGAGTGTAGTCTAGAGGTTCTCGTGCTATCATTACTATTAGTACAATGAATTCACATCAATGCTTTGTTTGCAAACCTGTATCTATTCACAGAGAGTCTAAATGTGCAGTTTGGACTCTTCTATTGGCCAGAGCAACGTCCTGAGTCAACGTGCATTTGTCACTGTGTTAGTGAATTTTTAAAGCGGATGTAAGCGCGTAAGGAGATTAAAGGAGCTGCTGGGATTTATACTTTGAAAACGTCCCTGGGACATGCATGCAAAAAAGCGGAGCGGCAGGCAAACTTAACCTACATATCTCCCCCTTGTAGGTCACAGTAATTACAGATCATTGGCTCATTTCATTGAAAAACATCTGGTGGAAATGCAGAGAGTCTATCTCGGCTGGGCAGATGCATGATAGCGTGTCGTTTGACTGCGATATCGCTCAGGTGCGATAATGTTATTGCGCTTTCTAGAGCGCTCAAGGGGAGGGAAATTTAGTTTTGACGTATGATGTACTGTATGCATAATGAATCTGACCGTAGAAGAGCTCGGGCTTCAACCTGTGGGGAATTGGCTCACATTTCTGCTGTTTATTGGCTTCACAGAAGAGCAATAAATCTGCTGTCTAGGGCTGATATCCTCCCATGATGGAGATGTTCATATAACAGCCCTGGAAACACGAGTGCTTTAGACGAAAATAAACCAGCGTTCCTTGAAATGACGGTTAAAACCAACAAGCTTTTCGTTAAGTGATTCTTAATGGCTGTGTTTTTCTTGCTGCAATCGATAGCACTGGCATACTTGGTGCTTCTCTTTCTAATAAGCAGGCTGGATTACATGGCACACTTGTCTCTGTACATTTCCCTCCCTGTTTGCTGTCTGAACATGGGTTTGGTGTTCAAATATCCCTGGAGAAGACCAGAGCAATTTTGTCCATATCTCTCCGTGCCTCAGCCTCCAATTAGAAGCACTCTTTTATTTTTTATTTATTTATTTTTTTTTTAAATCAATATACAGTCTTGTGTTGACTCTCACTGCTCCACATCTCAGCTCTGGCTCCCATGTGTCTCAAACCTAGCTAATATTGACACTGGAAGGATTCTTAATTAATGAGGGTATTTACAGGCCAAAATTGACTATGTGGGTTACTGTAACCTTGACTTTTAATCTTGGTTGAATAGCATCAGAAATTAAGAGGAGGAAAATGAGTTATTCAATTTGTAGAGAGATTATTTAGTGTCCAGGATGTCAATTTGTTCTGCTCAGGTGGTCACTAAAGTGATTAACCATGAAAGGCTGTCCATTACAGTGATTTACTTATTTATTTTTTCCCCACAGGCAAGGAGGGTTTTTTAGGCGTGAAGCAAAGTGGTGAAGACCAATTCACCTGCTGAACTTGCTTATTGTTATTAGTGTGCACATTTCTGAAAGTGGCTGATCCAGTCAGAATTTAAATTCTGAAATATTTAATGTTTGTATATATATATATATATATATATATATATATATATAAAATTATATGCAATCAATCAGTAATTGCTGCCCTGGTACATAACAACTGATGTAAATATCATTAGCTTTCTTTTGCTTTCTCTTGCACATACCAAAAGTATATCGTTCACTATACCTATATGAAGGTATTCCCCACAAATGAAATTGTGTCATCATGTACTCACCCTCATGTTGTTCTAAAACTGTATGCAATTTTTTCTTCTGTGGAACACAAAGACAATATTTTCAAGAACGTTGGTAGCGAAGCAGCATTAGAGTTCATTGACTTCCATTGTATTGACATTTCTCAAATATCTTCCTTTGTGCTTCACAATAGCAAGTAAGTCGAATGAGGGTGAGTTCGTGGTTACAGTATTTTCTTTTTTTTTACAGGGGTATGTTGATAGCACTGAAGATGTGTGTACTCTTTCTTTACATGCTTAAGGCATCGCTCAGAGCTCTAGCCATGTTTTCCCATGTGATTCATTAAGATCCAAAGTGCACTTCAGGACACGCATTACCTGGCCAAGCATAGAGACCTTATATAGTGGATTCTGCTTATGTTATGCTAGTTTCGTAATGAATCTATGAGTTTAATATCCATGTTCTATGAGTCATAAGTAACATCCGATCCACATTATTATGAAGTCTTATAACTTTTTTAAAGAATATTTCTTTGGTTTTGACTTGTCCACACCCCCCTAAAATGGCTCATTTAAACACGCCCCCACTCCTCTGGTTTATTTTCATAACACCGCCCAAATGTTTACGCAAAGAAAAAGCGTGGAGCTATTATTCTCGCTGTAGTGTTGTTGCCGGTGCCATCTTCTGGAGAAGCTTTGTTTCATTGTGAAAGTAAACTACTTAGTTTGTGCCTCCAAAAGAGGACACAACCAGAAATCGCTGGTTAAGTTGTATTTACAACGCTGTTTCACAACAGTTTAACCCAAACAGTGTGTGCAGTAATTTTACAGAGGACTATTTCCTGAACATGGGAGGAGAGGAGCTGCCCAGCTGTGCACAAAGGCTGTTTCTATAAAGAGTGGCAATTCCAACTTTGCAAGGAGAGTTTGGCGCTTCAGACTCACAGCCTGTATGTACCTATGTTTTCATATTTAAAGGATTTACTGCTGACTGTTCAAATGCGTGTTTTGAGCAGTGTAGAGTAGTGCTTGGTGTTTGTCATTTCTCTGATTGCAAATGCAGACATGGTGATGTTTGCGATGCACAATGCAACACAAAGCGTAAAAAGACAATAGAAGTCATTAGAACCACTAATTATGTCCCCACTGGATGCATCAAATGCTTCATTTAAAAGGGGTTTTATTGGTTTTGTATCATCTCTCCGTGACACAACATCACAATACGTTAAGGGGCGTAACATTTCTGTCATATGCTTGAGGTATTCGGCCAATCACCATGCACTAAAGAGTGGGCCAATCAGAGCATACCTTGCTTCTCAGAAAGATGATCTTTATATAAATGCATGCATTTCATACACAAAATACACAAAACATTTTTTTTGCAACATCATATAAACCTTTTAATTTTGCAGGTTCAGCTAATAATGCTTTTACTTATCAAGCTCGTAAGACCACATCTTCCAGTTTATTTGGATTTAGTGCTGGTCTAGCAGGCTTCTGGTGATTCTGTTTGACCAAAAAAGCCTTATTGGGTTCTTGCCTTCTCAGTATTATTATTTTTCCCCCAGCAGGGTAAGGTTCTTGAGTTGCCTTTATAGGTCTTTGGAGATTCATTAATTTGTTGCTGTCATTTCTATCTTTTTTTTCTTTTTTCTTTTTTTCAGAGAAGTACAGAAACAAAAAACAACTGTTTTTGGTTCTCCAAAGAACCTTTGTGTACTACTTACAAAAACTGTTTCTTAGTGTAAGGAACATTTGAATGACATTTGAGTTGACCTTGTAACTAAAACACCAAGCCCCGCCCCACGACTGACAAAACAGTGTTTGCGCGAGCAGGTGAGAGAGGATTGAGCGCAGGAGTGATCGTGCACGAATGTTTGAATTGCGCACGGATGAGACATCAAGTGCACGCAAGGGTTTGATATGAGCTCGCGGCCATGTTTCTTCGCATGTACATCTATTTTCCTCTCGCGGAAATGATTTACCGTGCTCACCAGCATCAGTGCCATAGATTAAGTGTGTTTTTCGCGAGCTGGTTGCTGCTGCTGCGGCAGGGCGGAGCATCGTGATGTGTATCGGCCATCGGCGATGGACGATGCCGTCGTCTATCAACTCAACCCTAAGCAGTATATGAAAGTGTATTTTTCCCTTATCGGTTCTGATGATGGAAAAACAATTCACCATTCTCTTTTTCCTGGGCTCAGAATATAAAAGTTTATAGCACACATTTCTGGCTTTTTCGCCACAATATTGCATAGCTTGTCAGTGAACTACGGCTCTGTGTAGTAAATGCTGCTCCGTTTGAAAGCAGGTAATGGAGATTTACTACTAATTACAGAACCAGCTTTAATGACGAGGTCCGCATGATCATGGAATTCATATATTTGCACATATATAACATTTTGTGAAGAAGTTCACTTTTCACAGTACATTTTAATCATGAGATATAAAAACTATTTGCGTTCTAATTTTGACATTCAAATGCGCAGGATATGTTTTTCTCTCATTCCATGGATTTTAAGCCATCTCCCTCCACTTGTTACCTGTGTTTGTCTGCAACCGCAATGTGCGTGTAGCTGCAAGTGACTATGACGTCTACTTCAAAATGGTCTATATATATTTTCTTGCATTGCATCATGCTTGTTTGTAACACAGTGCGAACTATTGGCTGTACTCTCAACCAATAGGAACAGTTAATGCAGACTGAACTCATCTGTGTGGCCCTCGCATCAGAAGGGTTTATCCACTCTTAGAGCAGAGATTACCCAGATTACGCAGGATTCGCCTCTTGTCTCCTGATCACACAATCCCTCAGGAACAAAGATGTGCTGTCAGAGCCACTCACACTTCACACCACGTTACCTCCTATAATAAGGCTTGTTAATGAAGCAAGAGCATTGAGGTTGCCTTCCCTCCCCCCAATACACTCAACACACACACACACATGTAAAAGTTAACATAGAATTCCATGTGGGCAACCAAATACAGTATAGTATACAGTGCTTTATTAAAGCTCTAAGCAGTACAAAAGTGTGATTGTTCCAAGACAGTCTCATGACCGATTCGATTACAACCTTACTCTTACGATTTTGTCAAAACCTCAGTGAGGTTTAGGGGGTGGGGTTAGGTGTAGATTATTCATACTGCACAAGCTGATTGTCAACTTGTAAAATACGTACAGTATGATTTAGCAAAAGTGAGGTTGTACGAATTAGCCAGTTCTTAAAATATTTACGAAGTGCTGTGAGATCAGGCTGATTATTCAGACTAGTTTATCAGTGTTTATTCAGTTTAGTTAAAAAATAAAACAACTCAGCACCTCTACAGAAGAAGTAGTTTAGCCCACGTCAGTTCAATATTAGTTCAACTGCAGGGTTGCATTATTCAGACTGAGTCAGTTGATTTAATTCAGCTGAATAAGTGTCGTTCATCAATTATGAAACAAATTCGATTCGGAGCTAAAGCAGCTCTACAGGAGACAGTGTCAGTATCCAGCTCAGTTTAGTTCAAGTTTCGTTCTCATCTAATAGTGTGAGTACAGTCAAGTCGATAATATTACTGAAGTGTTTGTTGAACTCCCAAAATGCTTTGAAGTTTGTGGAGTTCAGACTAAGGACACGGGATCAGAGGCCACTTATAGTCCAAATAATTGCTATTTTAAGAGGTCCTAGAGCTGTTTGAAGATTTCTTGTCTCGAAATAAGAGGCTTTATTGAAAGTGGAGTGTGAGGATAAGCTCTGTGTTAAAGAGCGAAAATGTTATTTCACGAAAATTGAATGGAAAAAAAAAAACGTAGGTGACTTAATTGTCACCTTCTTTCCAAGAAGCAGATAAGGAAACGTGCCGGGTGAAATTCTGAACTCATTTCAGGGAATGCATTTTAATGTCACCCCGCGTGACCCTGATTTTCATACGGACCTACCGGCAAATGAACCCCGTGACTATAATTGGTTGAAAACTACTCCAGACTCCTGGCAAAGGGCTGTAAATTTAGGACGCGCATACAAACGAGGCCGGTTTCCTCTGAATACATTATTCTCACGGAGCATTTAATGGCATTTTAACAGTTTGGAAAATTTCCCTTGTGTGATTGATTTTTATTTCTGCTTATTTTGAAGCACCTAAATTTGGCTCTGATTTAAGAAAGCTGCAGTGCTAATTGCACTGCGCGTTTAGAGCGTGAACTTCCCAGAAGCAGTCTGATCGTGCTCGCATTCACTAAATGGAGCGCATCCTATTCTTTGCACGCTTTAACCGCTGAATTATACCACATATTCCTTTGGGATGAAATGTGACCTGGGTTGCGTGTTCTTAAGTGCTGAAGAGGTACTGTGGGTTTAAAGCTAAAGCGTTTTCATTTTGTTTATTGCATAATTTCTACTTGCTGTCACGTGTTACTATTTTCTTCGGTTGCCAATAGTTTCCCACAGGGAGTAAGGAGAACAATTCTGTTAAATTTGTGGATGTCTCACAAAACCGTAAGCTCTTTATGTACAAGTGATGATATTGTACTTTCAATATAGTCACTGTACACCGATTAAAGGAAGACATCATGGGGATATTTATCTCTCTGTGTATTTTGTTTATGTTAGGACTCATGAGACAACTAAAATATTTCTAAAACATTGAATTTCTTTTAAGCATGTTCTAAAGTAAGCTCTTTTTTCATTTTATATAAATATGTATGTAATATATAAATGAGATATATATATATGTGTGTGTAAACAAAAACTGGATGCAATTCATTGTAATTACTCATTTCACAGTTCAAATTTTAATATTTTAGTAGAATGTTTTCATTATTATTACCTATTCAAAATTTCTTAAAAGCCATTAGAAATAAGCAAGCAATATATGACTTTAAATGTCAGGTGAGGATTGGTGATGTGGTCTTTATGACCCATAAAGAGAATGTTAAAATCATTGTAATATATTTATCATACCACTTGCATTTATTGCAATATATCATGATGGATATATATATTAAATATTTTATATTGTTCAGCCAAAATGTGAGTATTAAAATCAAGATTTCTTAAATCCACACAGAGCATGAAGGGACTATTGTAAGATCTGGTCTTTCGAGGAATATTTCATTTTAATCCCTTTATTTAGTGAAAGACAGTGCAGAACCTTATGTTTGCTGCGTTATAGTGGAGGCATACAGTTATTGCATTATAATGTTACATAACCAGTTCTTTTTCTCTCAAAGGGTCAGTAAATGTGTTACAGCATAATAGTTTCTTTTTTAAAAAATCAGCTTTTTATGAAATAGGTCGCCCTTTACAGATGTGCGTGCGTGGTCTCGGTCCTGCTGGGAAAATGGTGTTTGTTTAATCTAAATGGCAGGGCTTATGCTAAGACCAAGGCATCTCTAATATGGCTGTGTTGTGTGGATTAAAGATTATTCTAGATCCATAAAGTTTATTTAGTATGGCATAAGAGGATTAGTCCTTTACACCATGTTCCACAATGTCTTACTGCCAGACCACATATGATTATGACTTTACAAGGCATCTTGCATGAAAAAAGATCCCTTAGAAAAAAAGATTTTGAAAGGAGTTGTAAGAAAAAAGACTGGAACTGAGATTTATTCTCCATAAACGTTCAAACATTTGGAAAAGCTGCCTACACAGGGAGTATTTCTGTAGTTAACTAAAACTAAAACAAAACATTTTTGTTATCTTGACAAAAAGGTAACTGAAATAAAATATAAAAAAAAACTATTTTCTTTGATCTAGTTACAAAAGGTAATCTTTTTTAATTTATTATAATTTGTTTTATTTTTAACTTGTACTACAATAGTAATAATAAAATCTTTGTAGTAGATTCTGTTTATTAAAAAATACAAATAAAATAATTTTTAACTAACAATAAAATATAAAAATTCTAAATGACAGTATCTTAGTCATATTAAAATAAAGACTATTCAGTAAAAATTATTCAGTGTTTTAATTAAATCAGTACTGAAGGATAAGAAATCTGTTTAATCTTGACAAAACATTTTTTTTGATTTTGTGCTTATTAGATTATTGTGCTGTTAGCTTACATTTAAGCGCAGACAATATTCACAATGTGCGATACCAGGATTGTCGAAATATTTAGCTACTGTCTTTATCACACCAAATTTGATTGAAATCAAATGTGAGTCAATTCTGTTGTGCCCTTTCTATTGTCCTGCTGTCTGAGAAGGCAGCTCACTAGGTTTTGTAACAGAGCCTGTTTTCCCTGCACATACATTGGAAATGTAAGGCTCAACAGAGCAACCTCAAATCGTTTCAAGTGTCTCTTCAGCAAAAGGATGAAAATACTTACTACTCTGACAATACCGACTGAAAGAGGTCAGCTGACTTCACATGCACCCTGCTGCGGATGCTTTCTGAACTCTCCAGAGCTCAATGAAAGAGACCGTCGGTGTTCACCTAGAGAAAACAAGCCCTGAACACCTCGACAATGCACACTCCAGAGCTCTTCTTTCATCTTGTGAAGCAACAGCTTTTCAGAGAATTGATTGAAATGGACTCTGTTTGTAAGTCCAGTGACCTTCAGTTGGCCGATGTAGTCATTGTTTCTGTGGATAATTGAGGAAAGGAAGTACACTCAAAAAACCCAGTAAAAGGGATTTTCTGTGTTGATTGATTGATAGATTTTTTTTTAACAGGTGATTTACCTGTATATATATATATATTTAATTGCACTGCATTGTATTTTGTTGTTTGTAAAAATGAATGGATATGGCAGAAAAATGACAGTACATCTTTCAATGAGAGTATAATGAACAAGGCTGCGCTCTCCGAAACCACCTTAACGCTACATCGTTCTAAAGTTGTACCTTAAGACGTACCTTATCTTTAGCGCCTGTTTTCCAAAACCTTCTTAGTTAAGTATACCTCATTATACAAGTATACAAAGTCATTTGTTCGTAAGGTTGGTCTGGAGCGCTCTTAGCTATACCTTATCACCGCTGATGTGACCACCAATACGCAAAAAGCTTTTTCACATCGCAGTTTAACTACTGTACATTTTAAATGAACATTTAATATAAAATCTGATTTAGTATTAAATTTACATTTTTACTTCACTAAAAATTTTTACACATAAAATACTTAAGTTGTTACAGCCTACACCCAGTGAATGGACGTGCTTTCATTAATAAAGTTTCCATAAACTAATGATTGTTAGCTTTTGTAATTACTATCCTAAGGGACATCAGCTGGCGAACCGCTTGACAGAAACGGCTTAAGAGTCTATTTAAAGAAAGATGAGTCTACACAAACTTTATAGCTATGGCAGCGCTTGCAAAATCGTGCCTTTTTTTACTGATGACGTCCCACTGTCTCGATGGGCAGGAACCAGACGCTGCCAATTTTATGGCTATGCTTTCCCAGATTTCTTTCTTTTTCTTTATTCTTTTGATTGGAGACCGTTGTGGGGACACTCGTGAACAATACACCTTTGTGGTGTTCCACGCAGTGGCGGTTCTGCATTCAGCAGACCCCCTCTTAGCACCCAACCCCTTTTTTCACCCTTTTATAATTTCAAATAACATCAGAAAAGCATTTATTTTGAGTAAAAGTAAAATAAATAATAAAACAGTTGAAAATGAAGTATTTCAGTAAGTAAGTAAGTAGTAAGACTTTATTTTCCCAATAAAGGTGTCAACCATGGCATCTATTTAATGATGTGAGTTAAAAAAACAAAAACATTTACACTTTTACATTCTGTTTTTCTAATGCACTTCGATACTGAGGTTGACGCTAATAATGTGATACGGCTGTTGGGTCGGCATACGTTGTGGAGAACACTAACACATTAACACAATATGTATGTACATATTTAAATGAGCTCCGATAAATGCAGTTCGTACTATTTCTGAAACGCTTCTTTATTAAAAAAACATTGTTTTCTCAATACGTTTCCTATACCGCTGTGAAGGAAAGAGCGCACAATCGATCATCGAGGCATCGATATCAATGGACAGCACCTGCTAAGGTCGCACTTAAGAAGGTTTACCTTAAGCACCATCCTAAGGTATAGTTTGGCGAACACACGTAGGAAAGGTATAACTGTAGTTAAGGTGTACCTTTTGAGTCTTCAATTAAGCCCAATTAATTTTAATATTACTATATTCATATACATATTTAAAAGTTTTTCATCTCGATTGCGTATAACATTCAAATTTTGGGTGCAACTTAAATGTGCTACAAGTGTAAATAATACTTCAAACAGAAAAATGAAAAAAGATGGTTTTACTTATCATTTTATTAATGATTTATTAATGATTTTATTAATGACTTGTAATTTTGAATTGTGCTCTGGACTGTCTGTGATTTTTATTTTGTTTTTCCTCCCTCCTCTTTCTCTGTATGTTATTTATATTTTAGGATGCGTTAATATATATACTGCTGTTCAAGCTTTGGGGTCAGTATAATTGTATAATATACTAATTGATATACTGACGTTAAGTTGGTCAAATGTTACAATATTTCAATAAATATTTTAAAGTATCATTTGGAATTATGTGCAGGCTTGGTGAGCATAAGAGACTTCTTACTAAAAAACACAATATTGAAAATTTTAGGTCACTTTTGAATAATAGTGTATGACTTTGCAAATGATTGATTGATTGATTGACCTTGATTTGTTCCTGGAAAGGATTTAGGCTTAGGCTTGAGCAAAATTCATATCAACCTATCATAGTCCTCTGACTTTAGGGTTAGTTAAGGGTTTGGATGATCAGGTTACGTTGTTCCAGGAGCTTGTTGTATTGGTTTGATAAGATTTCACATAACCTGCACCCAGCATGCATCCTCGTACACTCACCAGAACTTTCCCCCTCAACCTGGATGTGTAAAGACTCTCACTACAGGTAATCCTGTTTGACAGGCTCCTGGATCTGAAAGAAGCAAGCAGGTGGCTGCAGGCTGGTCAGCTCGTTTCCTGCACCTCTCTTAGCTCTTCTAATCTTTAGTGTTCAGAATAAAACCTGAGCTTGAGAGGTTACTCATTCATGGCAGGCTTAAAGAAGTTCATTTGGGTTTCATTTTAAAAGACACAATTTGAGTTGTATGTGAATATCACACTCCAGTTGATTTAGTCTTTTGATAAGTTTAATAAAACTTTACAGTAAGGTTCATTAGTTAACATTGCTTAATTGGTTGTGTTTGTTAACATTAGTGCACTGTGAACTAACGTGAATTAACAATGAACCACTGTATTTTCATTAAATCATATTAACAAAGATTAATAGATAGTGGAATAAATACTTTGTTCGTGTTAATACATTAATGTTAACAAATGGCACCTTATTGTAAAGTGTTAGCGATGTTTCAATTCATTTTGAAGATACATTAATGTTCATGTGGTAAGATATAATACATTTTATTAGGGCTGGGACTTTAACGCTTTAATTTAGATTCATTAATTACACAAAAAAAAATTTTTAATTTTAATGGCACTTATTTTTGCACCGCGGAACGTTTCTCATCGGATGAGTTTCGGCGGACCGATTATACTGGAGCACCAACTAGCGTTTCTAATGTTCTAAATGTACTTGAAAGTAGGG
>JAUMHQ010000076.1:19014741-19035751 GCA_032361165.1 Enteromius paludinosus
TATATATATATATATTAAACCTAATTGCATTAAAGAGTAATTGCAGAGTAAAATATATTTTTTTAAATTATTAAAGTTATAAATAGCCAAACTAATATCAACAAGAAATCGAAATGACTTTATGGTGTTTTATTGTGACCATTATATCAGTGCACAGCAAAAAAAAAAACACAAAACATTTGTAATGTCTCCATAAATTTCTAAAATGCATTAATCTAATTGCTAAATAGCTTTAAATAGCTCAATTTGATCAAGGTATGTAACGCACATTTTTGGAATCCAGTTCATTCTTAACAGAGTATATCTATGTCTTGCCCTATTTTTTCTCGTCAAAAGTTTTATATTGTCTTGACGCGGTAAAACTTTGGCATTTTTCACACATGCACAGTATGACAAATGAACAGCTAAGGTTACAGGAGTATTAAGGTTATATCTACCCCCTGACAGATTTCTAGCATCATACCCTGTACAGTATATACTGTCAAAAGCGCTCATCCGTATGGCCCAAGTGTATTCTGACATGAGCTCTTGTTAAACTGAACCTGTTACAGTGTCCTTACACGAAGGAAGCACATTGTTATGCTGAAAACAATGTAGCTGGTGTTCCCGTTCTCTCCATTTCTACCCTAACAACATGCTGTAGCTCATGCATGAAGCCGCATGGCTCTAGGTATGTGTTTTTTTTTTCGAATGTGTGGTGGAGTATTTGCAGTAGTGGAGCCACGTGCCTGAGTGTGAGAGTCTGTGTGCTCGTGCTGTATGTAGGTCAGTCCGATCTCTCACTATCCTTGTGATAAACACAGCAGTCTTGCATGGCATCGCTATCTCTGCTAGCTGGTGTAACTAGTGGGGAAAAGGATACAGATGGAATCTTGCATTGGCTAGTGACAGTTTTTCAGAGATTTATATGATTAAAGCATTGAATGCCACGTCATGTGACTGCCGTGGAGCGTGTGGGTGTATATTGCCATGGCTCAGAGAACCGAGGCAGCTGGTATTTACATGAGCACAGATTGGCCAGGAGATAGCATGCGGAGGGATGAGACAGGAGTGAGTTCTTCAGTCCTCCCATTCAGCTAGCTGTGAGACCACCATCGCAAGTGCAGAAAAGTTTGTCGTGCAAAGTTTTATGGGAGTTTAAGGCAGATTGGAAGCGTTTATTGGCTGATAAGGGTAAATGCAATGCCAACAATGGTACACTATCTGTAATATATGTATTACTACTACTAGTAGTAGTGTTTTATTTATTTTTTTACATTTTAAAAATGTTAAAAGTTAAAAATTAAAAATACATACCATTCAAAAGTTTGGGTCAAAAAGCTTAAAAACAATATGAAATTAATACTTTTATTCAGCAAAGATGCATTGAATTAATCAGAAGCTACAGCGAAGACATTTATAATGAAAAAAAATCTAGTTCATATAAATAAATACAGTTCTTTTGAACTTTCTATTCATCAAAGAATTCTGAAACAAATGTAACAAAAAATTGAGCTGATTGAAACTTTGATATTAATAAGGAATATTTCTTGAGCAAATCGGCATATTAGAATGATTATTGAAGGGATCATTTGTCATAAAAGAATGTATGTTTGATGTTTAATATTTTGCATACATATTTTTGTATTGCTTTGTATATTTATAGGCTGTACAATAACCCTGCAATCCCACAGAGAATAAGCTGTTTTCAAAAATGGGTTCATATTTATTATTTGAAAGCCTTTGTAAAACATTATAGAATTATTAGTTTGGGGAAAAAAACCCTTTTTAGTATTTATTACAATGAAAAATATATAAGCAATGTCTTAATTCATAATTAAATGTGTGCATTTATATTGTATTTCTGTAATGTAACTATTTCCGCATAAATACAATATTTAAAAGTCGTCTGAGCAAATTTTGATCAGCATTTCTCACACTGCAACTTGATTTTGCTAATACATGATTGAATTCACATCAGACCTGACCAAAGGAATAAAAAAAAGCTCTATGTTTTCCCAATGCCCCCCGTTTTGACTAGAGGATGCGTCAGTGTCTGATCTGGAGAAAACATGCTCTTTTGAACGGACGGCGGTTGAGTTCTTTTGATGCGCTTCCTGCTGGGGTGGTCTTTGAACACAGCTCTTTGGATTTGAGTCTGCTGACCCGTCAGAGCCGAGGCCGACACACACCCATCCGTCTCGCTTTAGAGATAAACCCCACAAACTGTGTCTGAGCAATTCCAAAGACTGAACAGAGCTCCATCTTCTGTTGCATGAAAACTGTCCTGGTGATCACCAATACTCCATAATCATCTGTCATGGCCTTTCTTTATACCTTGGAATTCTATTCCAAGGTATAATTCTTATACCTGACTTTATTGCTCAGAATTATAAGCTTATCTTGCAATTCTGAATTTAAAACATATAATTTATAACACACAATAATGGCTTCACATCATGCAATTTTGATGATATATCTCACAATTTCTGAAAAAGAAAACTGAATTGTAAAATTGCAATTGATATGGCAAGTGATTAATGACAAAATGTTCATTTTCGGGTGGAGTAAGCCTTTAATCTAGTCTAATCTAATGAACTTTTATCTACGATAAAGAACCTTTTTGTGCAATGGAAAGATCTCATAAATGTTCTTCACTGAACCACTGATGCAAATAAATATATATTTAATAAAAATAAGTTGCCCCTTCTGAAATCAAGCCATTCTCAAATGCATGTTGGTGTGGTGTCACACCGACAGAGGCCACTCCCAAAATAGTTGATTGACAGCAGCGTGTCACACAGACTGAACTGGTGTCTTACCTCAGACCCGCCCTGAGTGAGACGTCATCAGACCGAGACGCAGAGACAAGCAAGACTCCTAAGAGACTGAGGTGTTTTGTTGTTGAATGTATTAAAGAACATGAAAAGAGGG
The DNA here is from genome assembly GCA_032361165.1 of Enteromius paludinosus. Taxonomy (NCBI): domain Eukaryota; kingdom Metazoa; phylum Chordata; class Actinopteri; order Cypriniformes; family Cyprinidae; genus Enteromius; species Enteromius paludinosus. Next base: position 19,017,655 of record JAUMHQ010000076.1, read on the forward strand.
GCGGAGTCGGCGGAGCTCGTGAAGATTTAAAGGGGAAGTACACAGAACAGAGTGATTTCTAAAGAGCTGTTTTTGACAGGGTAAAATTTGCGATTTTTTTTTTTTTACACTATCTTTGAAAAATTTTCAAACAAAATATATTACAAACTTCCCATTAAGACCCTAAAGAATCATATTAGCTTGTGGAAAATTGGCTTTGTATGACTCCTTTTAAAGGAACAGAGATATTTCTCTGCTCACCCCCAGGGCATCCAAGATGTACTGTAGGTGACTTTGTTTCTTCAGTAGAACACAAACAAAGAATTTTAACTCATTATGTTGATGATATCATATAATGCAAGTAAATGGGCACACAATCTTTGAGAGTAAAAAAAAAACACAAACAAATCCAAAATAATCCCTGTTGCTTATGATGATACGTTGATTTCCTAAGACATTAAATTATCAGTTTGTGCAAGAAACTTAAGTATTTATATAATTTGTTTATCTTTAACACACCACAATGTCCAACTCATTCACAACATCTGGTGTTTAATGCATAATGCACTCTGGCACAAAGATATACTGTGTGTATATATATATATATGTACACACACACACATAAATGCCTCGTTAGCAACGTATACAGTACATCTATATATCGATGTGCCAGAGCGCATTGCCGTTCATGTATGCATTCAACATTATGTAACTTACATCTTCGTTTGTGTTCTACTGAGGAAAGAAAGTCACCTACATCTTGAATGCCCAGGGGGTAAGCAGATCAACATCAATTGTTCATTTTTGGGTAAACTATCCCTTAAACATGTCATTAAACACACATCAGACAATTATTCAGATACATTTAGCCATTCTGAATCAGGCAGTTATTGAGTTCAGATTGTGATCTTCGACTTGTGATTGCAGGGTCTAAGCACAATTTGACATCTCTTCTTTTGAAAGGGTATAGCTTTCATGACATGATAGTGACTCAACACGAGTTTTCATGAAGAGATTTGTGCTTCACCTTGACTTGTGTCCTAACCATCACAGAGCCCCTCCTATCCCGATTACAGCTCTAATCCCAACAGGGCGGATTCAGCTAACGCTCATTCAACCTTCAAGCACGATTAAATGGGAAAAATGTCGGAGACGTCCAGGTGTTGGGATGGCTGTAGAGGATGTGAGGTGTGTGTGTTTGTTGAGATAAATCCCTGCTTTTCCACCGCTGTGATTCATTGATTGCCTCTTTCTCTTTCTGACCGCTCAATGTGTTGGGTCAGATTACATCGTTTGATCACCGACGACTCCAGAATGTTTATGAGGCTCTTGGATTGAATTTAATCTGCGGGAAGTATCACAATCCTCTTGATCTATTTTAGGGCTCCATTTAGATGATTTAAATGTGTCGGCAAGTGTGTTGGGGACTGAGAATCAATCCTTATTTAGAACCACTGAACCAGTATCACTTTTAGATGTAAATATAATGAAACTCTTTTGATCAAATCTGTAAAAAAGATGATTATATCATTTTTAGTGTTTTATACTGAGTCAGTAGTTCTGTGAACTGTTAACTTTTACTGTATTTGTGAAACTTTTTATGATATGAAGTGGGTCAGTAAGATTTATCTTGTATTATTTTAAAGAAATAAATAATTTTATTCAACAAGGATACGTTAGATTGATCATAACTGTCAGTAAATACATTTATAATGTTACAAAAGATGCTTTTTTTTAATTTAAATGATGTGCTTGGTAATGTTCTATTTGCCAAAGAAACCTTGAAAACCTACAAAAAAAGAGCCTCCACTAAAACATAAAGTCATAAATAATGATGCCGAAAATTCAGCTTTGAATCACAGAATTAAATTCAATTTTGAAGTATATATTTAAATAGAAGACAATAATTAAAAATGTTAATAATATTTCCCGATGTAATTATTTTTATTGTATATTTAAATAAATGCAGCCAGAGCCAAATGCATATAGTTTTATTGTTTTGTGTCGTGTGTTTGTTTTTAATGGAATCATTCGAAAATATAAACAGAATCTAAACCAGACGATTCTTTAGGATTTTCATCCCTAGTTCTGAGAGAATCTGCGTTGGTTGAAAGTAGTTAAATTAGAGCTGAGCTAGAAGAGTACAAAAAATGAACTCAGATTAATCAGGCAGTAGTGTTTTTGAACAGCTTCATTTGCTTCACTAAAATGAATTGTGCGTCCCAGCGCAACATATGAGAGGCATGCTCTGAAAGTCTGTATGATTGTTTCCTTGGTCTGCTCGCCGAAGAGCTGCGTTTGCAGTATAGAGTGCCACCCAACAAAAAAAGTAGGAGTATTTTTCTTTTCTGCGTAATTATCTTCTGCTCACTTCAGGGCATAAATAATGTACCAAACCCGTGTTTCCATAGGCCAGTGGTTCCCAAACTTTTTCTTCCGGGCCCCCCGTTTTCAAGCCCCCCCCAATTTGCAAATAAACATAAACACAACTTCTGAAGGATTTATTTGAAATGTTATTATTACAATTCAGTGTGTGCTAGTCACTTTTAGAGTAAAACGTTAAAAAACTAAAAATAAATATTAAAAAAATGTAACCGCATTTATTGTTTTGTTTTTTTAAACAGATTTTCAAACTGGCCTCTGCCCAAAGATGAACGTTTCTGAACTGTAGGGTTTAGACTTATTACTAGTCTCACAGTCTTTTCAGTGACTGGGGTGGGCTTGCTTTGTGCTGCAGATCCTCTCAAATCGGGGATGCAGCTGTGAGACTGCCACTCTTAGCTCATTTTTAATGTCCAGCTTTGATCTGTATTTTTTCTTGATTGAGGCAACTGCAGGAAATCCTATCTCGCATAGGTAGGATGTGGCAAAAGGAAGGAAGGAAGGAATTGCCAGGGCTCTCCTGCCTAGCACTGGGTAGTCCTTTTCCACTCCAATCCAAAATGTAGCCAGTGCCTTGGACTTAAACTTCATATTTTGTGTTAAATTATTTACATATGTGGCAAGTAGCTGTATAATAAGCAAGATAATTTCACAGTGGGGTCTTGGATCACCCTGAAAACATTTATTTTTACATAAAAATCTAGAGATTTTTGGCTGAAACTGAAACTGCTTTGTAATAATTATTTATTATTTAATTAAACAATATAGTCATTTTGTAAGACTTTTAATTTAACTCAGTAATTTTAATGATACTGAATAATAGTAAAATAACCACGTTTATTGAACGTAACAATAAAATTGGACAGAAAATATATGAATATTAAATCTCAATATATTATTTTTATTCAGTTCGATGAAACAGAATCAGATATAATTTGACTTATTATTATTATTTCTTTCGAATCTCTATAAAAATCGTCTGAGTGTACACTAGTCTTGCCCCTCAGTTTGGGAACCACTGCGATAGGCAACAAAGTGGCCTGTTATCTGTGCAAACTCTTTATTTTCCTCACACGTGTTTGCCTGGGCTCGGGGAGAAGAGCAATCACAGGCCAGGGGGAAAAAAAGAGAAGTGTGATCGTTCATCGTGCCCTCCTGCTAATAGAAAACGGCAGTGTTCATTGTGCTCCCGCCTGCTGTGATCACAGCCCAGTGGCCGTGTCATCTCAGAGGAGAGCCGGCCTCCAGGAGAGCTGCACATGTCTCTTTTAAAGCTCAGGACGTTTGATTTCAGGCTAGGCTTTCTGAAGAATATGTGAGTGGTGTTGTGGGCAGTTGCCAGGGTATTGCTATTTGGTCACTAAAGTGTTTCGAGTGGTTTTTAGTGTGTTGCTATGCAGTTGTTAGGGCGTTCGGAAATTGCTCTTTCCTTCATTTTTTTTTTTATGACAGTTTTGTGATTTGCAAAACTGCAAACAGTTTTTTTGTTGTTGTTTTTTTTTAAATGCATTTTTAAATGTAATGCATGTAATTTTGTGTTTCCGTTTATATTCTTCTGAAACAACAAACATTTTGCTATGCACTACTTCCAAAATTCTGAGTTATTTATGCATCTACTTTTGAGGAGATTAAAAATTATTATTATTATTATTATTTTTTTTTTAAGATGTCTCTTCTGCAGACTAAGGCTGCATTTATTTGAATGAAAATACAGTAAAAAAAATTTAATAGTTTGGAAATATGAACTCTTTCCTATTTTAAAATATTTTAAATGTAAATGTATTTTATGCCTGTGATGCAAAGTTACATTTCAGCGTCTTTACTTTAGTCTTCAGTTCCACGCGATTCTTTAGAAATCAAACACATTTCCTATGGTTATTAATGTTGAAAACAGTTATTGCTTAATATATTTGTGAAAAGCATGATATACTGTCTAGTCGTTGATGAATTGAACGTTCAAAAGCAGCATTATTTTAGTAAAACGTAAATAATGTTACTTTTAATCAATTTAATTCATTTAGTTTTGCTAAATAAAAATATTTTTAGTTTGACAAAACTTAGAAACTACTTCTGAAATTTAGTCTATAAATCACAAAAATTACAATGATATGTTTTTCTTATAGCAGTAGTTGATTACCTGTGCTCTTAAAAGCCTGTTTTTGTTCTATTCGACTGCCTGGTGTCCTGCGTCTTAGATGTTTTCGCCTGCTGAGTTCTATGCATCTCTATATTTTTAATCGCATATACTCTCAGTTCTCTCTCATTTTTGGAATGTTTTTGTAATGAGTAACATTAAATATAGCAGCGCTTTTGAAAATGTCTTCTCAACATGAACCAGCACTTACAAAATGAAGGATTAAACTGCTTTGAAACCATATGCATTGGTTAGAGCGCTATACAAATAATAACACGATAAACAATGTGTGCCATGTTTTTCTGCACAATTGTAGGTATAACCAAAAAATCCTACCTTGCACTTTTTCGTATTGAAGTAAATCCAATTACACAAGTATTATGATTTGCTAACGGCTAAATTTATGTCGTACGTAATCTGGAATATTCCTGCAGTTTGTCACACCCACGTTAAACATGATACGAGATGAGACAAGATGATGAATGGGACAAAATCTAATGCAATCTAATGACTGAAGCTTGTAGAATCAAAGGAAGTCAGGAGGAGGAGTTTGTTGGTGTATCTTCAAATATAATGAAGATGCACAAGCGATTACGAGCCTCCCTCTGATGTAATAATCTCATTATCTAATGCAAGAATCGTTTTAGCGCAGCGTAGAGGAAAAACGAAGTGTTTTGTTTACAACAGTGTGAAACTCCTCTTTTAATGGGCGCAAGAAGCATCCCTATACTGACCCTTTTCGGATGTAAATCATGCTGAAATCTAGCCGAGAGTTGCGGCAAAATCATTTGATGTGAATGCACACATTGGAAGGCGTGCGTTTTATGAACCTGAGATCTCCCACGACATGCCTGTTCTCTCTTTCAAGTTGTTCCCTCGCAGCACTTGAAAGCCTGACGCATCCATTAGTGTGTTTCAGCTACAATGACTCGAGTTGTGCTTGATTTGAAGCGCTGTGTCAGTCTACCGTAAACACAGGCTGTTTTAGACTTCCAGTATCTTCCTGGATATATTGTATTTTTGGGGGGATTGGTTACGAAGCCGGATGTAACTGTATATCTTTAGCCTTTGATTTCGTCCTTACTGGGTTACATGGATATATAATCTCATATCATTATATGTACAGCCACATATGAAAATAATAGAATTAGTACTGTCCCAATTTAGATAATTTGCTAAAAACATGTTTACATATGGAATACCAGTCAAAATAATAGTAGATTTTGTAAAGTTTACATACACTTGAAAATTTGTTGTTATCTAGGCCTATGTGATTCATGTCTGTTGGTCCTGAACAGTTAAACGGTCTGTTGTTCTGAGAATAATCCATCTTTTCCACACTGAAGACAACTGAGGGACTCATTCACAACTATTACAAATGGTTATTGATGCTCCAGAAGGAAACGTGGAGCATAAAGAGCTGGGGGTTGAAAACTTTTGAACAGAATGAAGACGTGTAAATTTTTTCTTATTTTGCTAAAGGAGATGCTTGCTTGAAGACAAAATATGTACAATATACCCTGATATTCAAATTCTAATTCTTAGTTAATTGTGTTTCTCTCTGTAGCATCAGTATGCACATTTGAAACTTTTGCAATAGTTTTCTATTCCCTCAGTTGTCGGTCTAAAAAGACAATCTCAAAATCAAATGGTCACTATTGGAAAGAGTTTAAATACAGAAAAGATGCTAGTAAATAAATATGGTTGTGGTGTTGTGAACAATTTTGGATCATCTGGGTAACACAAACCTCTTTAGCATGTTAAACTAGTGTGATTAATTATGTAAAAATTGCCATTTAAAAGGTTAGTTCACCCAAAAATTGGACACCAATAAAATGAAGTGTGCGCATCCATAATAAAACATCCTCCTGTAGAGAATCCCTGTATTTTTGTAACATATCCATATTTCAAATGTAATAAAACACTTTTTTTCTCACGTCTGGAGACTGTGGTGAGCAGACGTTGTTCAGGTGGATGATGTATGTGTCACATGAGTCTCTGGGAAATGTAGCAGCAAAGAAACAAAACATTACTTTAGCAAATGAAAACCAGTCTCCTCTTGGCTTATATCAAAGTCCTCTAATATTTTCTTTACAAATCCACATTTTGTGCTTCTAATTCATCACTGATGGTTTGCTTTGTTCTTTCTCTACTCTCGTCACTTATTACACAACGCAGTTGGGCCTGCTTCTGTGCACCACAGTCAGCTGAAGTGGGGAAAAAAGTTTGTTATGTTTAAAATATGGATATTTATCTTTCAAAAACGCATGGATTTACAACAGGGTGCCTTTATTAACCCCCTGGAGCTGTGTGAGGGGTTTCTTCTGAACTGCGAACAGCAAACATCCATGTATGCCCATGGAAAGGCTTAGAGGGGTCTGGACAGTTTTTATTATAACTCGTCTGAAAAGAGTGTCACATACACATAGGAAGGATGTTTAAAAGGTGAGTAAAATTTCACTAACCTTTTAAATGTCTAAGCAAACCAGGCTAAGCAACCAATAATAATCACCGTTATGATCATAAACGTGCATTTCTAGCTATATACGTTGGAGACAAATGATGAGATTTCTGTGTGGACTGGAAGAATCCAGCGAGTGTCTGTCAGTGGCTCTGATCAGCCTTCATCCTCTTTTGAAAAGAGAGAAGGTGAGGACAGGGCTAAAGACACCAGATCTCCACCTCGCCGTCTTAACACCAGACGCTCCCAAGAGACGCTATTTTTATCTGCTCTGCTTATCACAAGCCTGTCATGCACTTCAATCTAATTTCTACTGCGCTCCCCGAAGATAAAAGAAACGTGTGTGTGTGTGAGGTTTTTTTTGAGCATGATGCTCATCTTAATTTAGCTCTGATCACCAGATGCGCTGCGTTCGAACTTCACAGTTTCGTTTGACACACAAACACATTCTGGATTTAAATTAGCTGGAGCACTTAACATTTCACCGCAAGGAGTAATAAGCTGCTTTTATGACATTTAAGGTTTTTTTCAGATTTTATTTCTTGCTTCGCACAAGCATAAAATAAATCAATGTTCGCTTTTAGCACTTTTAAGCTTAAGAGATTGATTTTTATTTTTTTTTAATCTAGTTGATCTAGCTAGGAGGATGGTAAACCTGTTTCAAAAAAGCTTAAGGTCAACATGAAATAAAACCTGACCTTTAGTATTTACTTTATTAATAAATATCCAGTTATCCATTTCATTTTTATTCCAATTTTATGATGAAATGCTCTAACCTCTTGACAGCTCTTGCAAACAATGAATCCATAAAATGATCTTTTAAAAGCTGATTTGAAATGCAATGCATGTGTCCAACATGAAATATATGCATTGCAAAGGTTATAAAGTATTTGACCGTATATTTTGGCTAATAATCTGTGCATGCAGAAAAAATGTATACTATGCACTGGGCATGCTGCAAAAAATGGTAATGCAAAAAATTATTTTATAGCATGTTCTGGTGTTTCTACTGTATTATATTATGACTTATCGGTGTACTGCATTAAGAAAAAAAGGCAATATTCAGATATTTGTTTATTTCTTTTTAACAATCTGATTTACTCATTAATACAACATATTGCTTTAAAACACCATTCCGTGTTGGCCTTAAATCATCTGTTCTATTTATGAGTGCACTTTCTGCCATTGTAGTTATGTTTGATAATCATCCTTTTAGAACTCATGAGCTACTGAGACGGCAGTGCTCCATTATGAATTATTTACCCATTGTGTTCTGTTTCAGTGTTTGACATGAATTTATTGCACTGTGGTCCTCTGTGTCTTCTGTTACTGATGCTGTTCTGAATAGTAAACCCTGTGCAGGTTGGTGTTTGGTTTATTTCTCTCCATGATATGAGAGATGACAGTATCAACAAACATGCAGTTCTCATACTATATTTGCAGTGTGCAGTATATTCACAGTAAGCAGTGTATCTTATTACAGGGAATGTGACCTATTATATTTAACAGAATGTTCAGTATATATGGTTTATACCTTGGAATTCTGAGTAGTAAAATGTCACGGTTAACTTTTTCAGTTTTTTTTATAACATGGTAGAAACATGTTTCCATGGATGACTTTGCATGCATGTTTATTGTACAATAAAGCAGCGGGTGACGTCCAGATGTCATGTTGAATATACCTTATAATATACTTTAATATGCACTTTAAATGCAGTTTGTGCAAAAACGCTTTAATTTTGATGAATCAAGAGCTGGGAATGAAAGGTCAAGTTTATTGATTCCGTGCAATGTGCTCTGTTGTGTACTGAATTTGCGAAACTTAATAGACTGAGTAGAAAATTAATTTGTAAATAATGCATTGCATACTGCTGTAGAAGTATGAAAATAATTGCAACTATTTTTCATAAAATTAGATTAAAGTGCCAAATAATTGTATAAATCACTCGTATACTACATTAGCCTCTACATTTCATGCATGCATTGTTTTCACAAATCATTAAAAAATAATATACAGGATGAAATATATTCTTTTGGTTAAAGCATCGGCTAAATGATAACATGTAAAGTAAGCACCACGCCAGCATTTCATGATGAACATAATATTCTAGTAGAAAGAGATGAAAATGCATTCAAAATGTTTTTCTTTTCTTTTTTTCCTCCAAAGCAAGTGTGACTAATGATTGCACGAATGCAAGAAGACGTGGTCTATATCACAGTATGAATTTATAATCCGTTTGTATCCGAGTGATGCACTGGTATTCATTGATACACGTTCACATTCACACAGTGAGCCCAATCTGACATGATGCAAGATTCTGTTTTTAATAAAGGTTCTTTAGATACAAATGTAAAGTCACAAACTGAAATGCATGACCTTTAAATGTGTTGCTCAAAGGCAGAGAGTGTCTTCAGTAATCCCCGCGAGCCGGTGTGATTGTCTCTGTTTGAGAGGGAAAGCTTGGGAAAGGTTGCCTTATCTCACTGACGCGGCTGATGAGAGACTAATCCTTAAATTACTGTCATTTTCCCCTTAATTTAGACTGTCTTAAGTGATAAAAGTATAAACCTTTCACATAGATTCATCATTTGCAAAGCTTATTTTCAGAAGTCTAGCATGGAGTGTTTTTGTCTTTGTGTCTCGTTGCGTACATTTGACTTGGATGGAAATTAGTTGTAGCTATAGTTCTTTTTACCATTATTTTCATAAAAGGAATATTTTGGGTTCAATACAAGTTAGGCTCATCTGACAGCATTTATGGAATGACGTTAAGTGCCTTTTTTGAAGGAAAATTGAAGTTAACTTCAAAAATAATTACTCAAAATATGAAATTAAAATAACTATTATTATTAAAAGATAAATACTAAATGATAAAATTTTAAAAGGTTATCCAATTTAATTTAATATTTGTGGCATGATGTTTTTTAAGCACAATTTGTTATGATCTATACAAATAGTGATTGCAAATATTAAATTGATATTAAACTGAATTATTAAAATATTATTAAATATCATCATAATTTTTAGTACAATATTTTTATTCATCCCTTCATTGTTTTACTGAATTTACTATGTTTTTACAAATATATTTTTTATACAATTTAAACTCCAATATCAATAATTAAAATATTAAATATTATTTTAATATTAATATTAAAATAGTATCAAATGGTTAATTCAATATTAAAATACTTAAACAATTCTAATCTAATATGTAAATAAGATCATTTTATAGAATTTAATGAAATATGATGCTTATAATTTTATTGAAGCACTTACATTAATTCTTTTAAAACTTGAATTATTTGAACTGTAATTTTTTTTTTTTTTTTAATTCTTTTTACAGAAATTTTTTAATTTGAGATTTTTTAGGTTACAGCGTTATGATTTTAGAGCGACAAAGTTGTAAAATATAAAGACTTTACACAGAAAGCTTAGTAACACATTTTTTCCCCACACTAAAATCATGTTAACAAACACTCATTTTATTAATGTCTTGTGGCTATACTATTGAAATCCATCACTATGCCACAAGTGCTTTTGGTTAAGCTTAACTTACATTAAACCCAGAATATTCCTTAAACATTTTGCAGCATTTGGAAATCATTCAAAAGCAGTCCAGAAATATCTCAGATGTAGATGTATCTAAAACATGTTTTAAATGTCATTAACAACATGTTTAAGCAAGTGGCATTTGTTTTCAAGAAGGATAGAGCAAAAACACATCACAAAATGAGTTTTCGGGGTCCAATGCGTGTAAAGATTCCCATTTCTGGGCTGGTTTGTGAATGATCTTCCCTGGAAATGTCATGTTACATCCGCACTGAAAATCAAACGGCGGCTGATGTGAAGTGTCAGTCGATCAGAGAAGTTCAGCCCGCAGCTGTGATTGTTTCGCTCTAATCGGATGTGATCAGCCCCTCCATCTTGACCCACTTGTGCCTCTGGCTTTCTGTGTCGGCAGTCCTGGGGTGTTTCTCTGCTCCCGTCCGTTCTCACATCCCTGTTGGTGGTTCTGCATTGCAGCCGAGCAGATTTCCCCGCTGGCCTGAAGACTGCAGCACAAACCCTGCGAGTCTCATTCTTAGTCAGCAGTGCCCTATTTACACACTCTGGGTTGTGTGTGTTTTCTGCTTTATTGCGTTGTTCTGTGTTGTTACAGAAAATAAATGGCTGGATTAAAAATATTTGCAAATGCCAAGGAACGTATTAGACTTACATTATTGAGGTATGCTTTATTGCCCCGTAATAAAAATGGCAGCGTTATACAAGATTATTTGCAAATGCCAGGGTGTGTGTGTGTTTATGTGTGTATACATTTATTAAAACCAAATCAACAGTGTGTTATGCTGAAGGGGATTTGCACTGAATCTCTGTAAAAAGTTTGGTGCGACCTTTCAGTAAAAGCAGGTCAGAGTGAATTATGCAATCTTTTGTCAGGCTAGAAACATACTTTCTGAAAATGCACAACTGGAAATAGAAAGTTGATTTGTCCAATGTATTTGTGACACACTGCTGTCAATCAACTATTGTGGGAGTGGCCTCTGACGTTGGAACACCACACCAACATGCATTTGAGAATGGCTTGATTTCAAAACTTGTGTTGTAGGGTGGTTGTGTACACAACACTCCCAACACACATTCAGTCCTAACAGCTTGTAAAAGTGCATGTGGCACCGGATGACCCCCGAATGAAAATGAGAAATATTGCAATAAAATAAATGTTGTGGAATATAAATCAGCATTATATATTGAGATAATTTATAAAATAAACGAATATTTATTTTAGATATTATATCAATCTATCTCTATTTATAATTTGATTTTGTTATATATTTTAAATATTTTATTTATTTAATTATACAGTAGTAATTACATTTCCACATACAGTATAATCTAGTCTTTGTGCTGATGTGCTTGTGTCGAGTGTGTCTTGGGATTTCTTTGCCTGAGGATCTGTGATGTGTCTTGTGATCTGTAATTCTGTATATACTGCAGACCCCTCTGACCTCAGTGTTTGTCAGCTCTAATTAGCCTGAGTCCTGCATGACCTTTGATTTGGCGTCACACCTCAACGTTTTAATCATTTTCATCAGCAGGTTTAATGAAGAGCGCTTTCTTGACATCTGTCAGATATTCTCTGTAAGTACACCGAATTACCCAAAAGTAACCAGCTCAGCGTGTTTGTGTTATGGTTGTCCTTAAGAGGTCTATAGGAACTTCTTCTGAGGGAACTCTGTCGTCTTATTTAGGAACCCCAAAGCTGCTTTTACCAGCTGTCATGTGGTCTTTGAGGTGGATAACCTGAGCAGATAGGAGACCTCCATATGCCTGACTGCTTTATCCTTAATTTAACCCCCTTAAAGGCACTTGAGGAAGACATAACTCAGGCTAGCAGGAAAAATGGCCTTATAACAGGTTCTGGAGAAGAGCTAGCCAGTAATCTTTTGGTTTTATTGTTTGTTTTATGTCAAGTATTCAATCAGGTTTGGTTTTCCTCTTGAGCTCTGTGCTGAAGTTGCTTTAAGGGGAACTATTAGCATCACCAGATGGAGGTGGAAAAATAATGACATTTTCGAACAGCTCAACTGAACAAACATGAGTTGAGCGAGTGTTGCTGTGAAGGGAAGCTCAGGAACTAAACAAGCAGCTCTCTTTGGGTATTCAAGTATAGCATATTTTACCGGTTTAGATGAATATACAAAGATTAATTTTTAAGTGACATGATGTATCACTGCAATAATGGTTATCGGTGATATTTTATTATTTTTAGTTTATCACTTTAATGTTGCATACTTATTTCTGTATGTATGTATTTTTGATATATATATTTTTTTTAGTTCACTTTAATGATATTTTTGTGTCAACTGTACAAATCAATAATTCTTACATTTTAAAATAATGATTAAAGTTTAATATACACCCACAGTTTGTGAGTGTTTGGAAACAGTACGATTTGTAATATTTTTTAAAAGATGTTTCTTATGTTCATTAAGGCTGCTTTATTTGACCAGAATACAGGGAAAAATATTTTTACCATTTAAAATAATGCGTTTCTATTTTAATTTACTTATAATATAATATAATTTATTTCTGTGATGCAAAGCTAATTTTCCATCAGTCATTACTCCAGTGACTAAAGTTGAGATGGCAAATATTTTTTGGAAACTGCAATAATTATTTTCAGGATTCTTTAATGAATAAAAGTTATAAAGAACAGCATTTATTAAAAATGTAGATCTTTTTTAACAATATAAATCTTTGCCATCACTTCAGTTTAACACGTCCTAGCTGAATAAAAGTTCTTATTTATAAAAAAAAAAAAAAGTATAAAAAAATACTAACTCTAACATTTTGAATGGTAGTGTATATTGTTAAAAATGATTTATATTTAAAATAAATGCTATTTTAAAAAAATGTTTTATTCATAAAAAAAAAAATAAATCAGCATAGATTGATTTTTGAAGGATCATGTGACAATGTAGACTGGAGTAATGATGCTGAAAATTCAGCTTTGCACCACAGGAATAAAATACATTTTAGTGTATATTAAAATAGAAAATTGTTATTTTATGTCGCAATAATATTTCACAATATTAAAAAAAAACATTCTGTATTTTTAAACAAATAAATGCAGCATTAATGAACATAAGAAACATCTTAAAATAATATTACTGTTTTCAAACATTTTACTGGTAGTATATGTGTGTGTGTGTATGTCTATATATATATATATATATATATATATATATGTGTATATAAAATTAATTAATTTATAATATATTATCAATAATAATGAATAATTAACTGCATTTTGTTCATTTTCATTTAGATTTCATAGGTTAATAATAAGTTTAATACATGTAATGCATGTATATGGCTGCATCCAAATTATTAGAAATAATTATTAAATGATTAAAATAGACATTTATTTTTTTACACCTACTGTGTGAATGAGTACTTAATATAGCAAGAAACCACTAAAAACTAACATGTTTGATAAAGCTCCACCCTGTCCCGTAGCTGCAGGTCTGTCTGTTATTTAGACCCAACATTCCGCCCCGGAGCGTATTCTCACTGTTTAGGAGCACGTTTCAGACCCCAGACTTAATGTCTTAAGGGCACATTGGTCAGTTCTGGCTCCTCTGTGGTGGTAAAACCTCTTTTCGCTTCCCAGCCGCCCCAAGGGAGGCTTCTCATGAAGGTGGCATGTCAGATCACCATCAACAAAGCGCCACACGCAGGCTCTGTATTCATATTTACTGCTGTACGGAGGGGGCGCGTGGTCCTGCTGTGACTTCTCATCTCTGCCTGTGGGCCAAATAAAGAAAAACAGCATTAAAGTGTTTATGCCTGAAACAAATTAAACTCTAATATTCGCTTTTGCTACAGTATTAATGCTTCCTTTTTCCACAAGCTAAGCTGCGGTTGATTCATGTTCCCATCATGGGTCATGCTTCAATTGCACTGCTTGGGTTCCTCCATATTGATCGACAGCCTCAAGAGCAGAATGTTTCTTTGATGTTGTTTTAATGTTTCTTTTTATTGAACATTTCTACTCATCAAAGAGCAAAAACGAGCGTAGATTTTCACCTGCTGAGTATGGATTCACAGCCATGCTGAATGAATGAATTTTCCTCAGAGAGCTTTTGCAGAACCCGAAGGAACCGATCTCCTTTTCCACGTCGACATGATGTTCTTGCTTCATCTGCTGTTTACGGCTAGTTTTGCATACAGTACAGCCAGAGTTTTAACTAACAGCATAAAGTCTGATCCGCTTTACTGTTTATTCTGGTGATTAAATGATACACCAGTCAAAAGTTTGGAGTAAGGATTTTTTAAAATTAGTCTGTAGTAAAAAATAAAAAAAAATATTATGTATGCTAAAATGCTAAAATTGTGAAATATTATTAAAATGACAGATAACTGTTTGACATTGAAATATATTTTAGTATAATATTTTATTTTTGTGATTCAAAACTGAATTTTCAGCATCATTACTCCAGTCTTCATTGTCACATGATCCTTCTGAAATTATTTTAATATGCTGATTTTCTGCTGTATTTTTAAAGTGTTATTATAAATAAATATACAAGCAGCACAACTGTTGATAATAATAAGCAGCAGCAGCATATTAGAATGATTTTTGAAGGATCATGTGACACTGAAGGCTGACAATTCAGCTTTGCATCACTGGAATTAATTGCATTTGACAACATATTAAAATAGGAAAAACATTATTTTAAATCATAATAATATTTCAGAATATAGCTGTTTTTATTTTATTTTTGGTCGATTATTGCAAATGTTTATCCATAGACTATTCTAGACTGGCATTGAAATAATAAAATTTTAATAAAGGTGCAAAACATTGTAGAAAATATGTTGACTATTGAAAATTATTCTGTCCAAAATTAGCAAAATAAGTGCATGTGAATATCTAGTTTAATGTGTCAGTCCCAACACTTCTGTTTTTCAGTTTTGTTGTGTCATCTGAAGCAGAGAGAAATCCAGCAGGCGCTCTACATCCCCAGCTTCAGATCCATCACAACATGTGCTGTAGAACACATTGGCTTGTATAAATCTTTTATTGACACTGGAGAGATGTGCTGCAGGTTGGTGCTGCTCACAGTGTTTACCAGATAAATCCATGAGGCACATTATTCTGTGGCCTGTCAAAACCGTATGATTTGCTTGCTGCCCTGACTATTTCAATCTCATCTTGATTGCTGACCAAAGCTGCATTTATTATAAATGGTCTGGATTACAGCATTTATAGTGTAGTGACCCAGTGTGAGTGGCTACCAAGTAGGGAACGGGGTTCATAGACAATTTGAGAGAAACAAAGGTGTTTTAAAGATTAGTAAACCTAAAAAATTACTCATTCTGATATCTATTTTTTTATCCTCCGATTATGTTCTTTGAATTATTTATTAGAGTTGGTTATTTGGGGCTACCCCCCAAATAATAAATGTAATCAATTAATAAAAAAAAAAGTAAAAAAAATTATAATATATATATATATTTGTGTGTGTATATATATATATATACAAATTTTTAGGATAACTAATCTTTAAAAAACCTTTGTTTCTCTCTTTGTCTATGAATATAATATATTATTATTATAATATAATATATATTTAATTTAGTTTTTCATTTACTTATATTTATATGTACACTTTTATTCTTTCATTTACACGTTAAATTAATCAAAAGCGAGGAATCAACATTTATGTTACAAAAAAATCTATTTTATATACTGTCCTTTTGAATTGTCTATTCATAAATTAATAAGTAAATGATGACACAATTGTCACTTTTGGGCGGTTAACTATACCTTTAATAATTTCTTTCATTAATTTTTATTTATTATATATAATTTATTATATATAATAATATGAATTCATTATAATATTAATTATATTATTATTGTTATGGAATTAAGACATTATTTTTTTCTTTCAAATACTGAAAATTCAGCTTTGCATCATAGGAATAAATTGCATTTTGAATTGTTCGATAAGTAAACTGCTGTAATAATATTTCACAATATTACTGGGTTTACTAATCAAAGTGATTTAAAATATATGTAGTTGTATAGCATTTAGACTGTGAAAAATAATTTACATTTCTTTTATGCTGCATAGGTACAAATATGACTCTTCTTTACAGTTTCGCATAACCACAGCAGTATATGAAAATATATAGCTGCTTTATATAGTAGTAAAGGTTTGAAAACCCCTTGTTTGTTGCACAGCTATAGGGAAT
This sequence comes from Enteromius paludinosus, assembly GCA_032361165.1. NCBI lineage: Eukaryota > Metazoa > Chordata > Actinopteri > Cypriniformes > Cyprinidae > Enteromius > Enteromius paludinosus. Next base: position 19,034,380 of record JAUMHQ010000076.1, read on the forward strand.
TTGTTAGTAGTGAAATTGCATTATGATGTTCTCCCATGGTGCTCACTTCCTAGGAGCTCGACCCTTTATTACAACCCTGCCGAGCACAGAGAGATGAAAATGCTACGCGCTGACCTTTTGATATTTCACTGCTAGAGTTCCGATCAGGATATATTGGATGTGAAAGTGTGAAAAATACAGACTTCCTACTGTAAATTCTCAGTCTTGCCCCTCAGCTTGTTTCTGGCAGGTGAATGCTTTTAGCTTTTTAGTGCTGAAAAATGGCCACAGTGTGAAGACAGCATCCTAACCAGGAATGACGCAACCGCTTTCATGCAACTAGAAATTTTGCAGACATCACTGAAAACAAAAATAAGTGCATTTGATGTTTAATGTTATGAGATGTACAGGCGCGAAGTGACAGACCAGAAGTACAAAATGTCACTCTCTGTGGCTAGTTAGGGCAAAAGCTCATGTTAAATGAAGATGGAATAGATGGCTTACATGACTTGTAGCATTATTTGTGAGTGTGCCTTTGGAGCGTCACTATCGGAGTGCTCTGGTGGAAATTTACTTTGAAATGTGCAAAAGCTGGGATGTTGAAAGGCTGAAGGCACATGGATGACTGGATTTATCTTCACAGCATCCTAAGAAGTTCACAGTTTGCTTATGAATTTAATGGTCTTTGCCTGGGGTCAGTTTTCTTGCATTTGATTCACTCATTTCTGAAGCCGACTGGAACAGGGACGAATAAACGTATGTATCTTTTTTATTTCGACATGCAAAGAGCAGCTGATCTGGGGGAATATATTCATGTAAAGTGACTTGAAAGACAAGTTCAGTGCATTATACAAATTGAATGTTTCTTTTTTTCACATTTTGATTAAGGATACTCATGTTTAACTCATGCAGTTTTTTCTAGCATCTCTGATGTCGTGGTTCAATGCACGTTGTCTTCGGAGTGCATCAGACAAAAGCATGACTTCACAGAGCTGTTGATGAAGGCCTGCTCTTATTCAACACACTGATCTGAGAACAACTGATCAGCAGGGCCGTGCAGAGACCTTTACAGGGGCGGGTGCCCAAAGTGATAAGGGGGCAAATAACAGAATATACTATAAAATCACTTATCTAATCTACGTGAGCCACTCTGTTAGAAAATTCGATACTATAGAGTTGAACTGCTCATTAACCAATCTGTATGGCAATATCAACGAGTGACTCTTCTACACATCTATCTCAGTGATGGTAACCATTAAACTTTTTCATAAAATGAACAAAATTTTCGCAAATGAACCAAACCCACCCAAACTAAATTGAACATGAACACACATAACATAACTAAAAGAAAAACCCAACTGTCTTGCTTGAATAACACAAAAATAAGTAAACT
>JAUMHQ010000076.1:19043693-19058848 GCA_032361165.1 Enteromius paludinosus
AACAAAGATAAAATGACAACGATTTTTATCTTTGCTCATTTTGGCCTAAATATCTGCCCTTCTTTATTTTATACTTTATCTAGAAAGGCTTTGTTTTTAAACAAAAGGCAAATAAATAAGTGTGTCTGTACTGCTCAGACAACTTGCAAAATAGTAAAATCAATGACAAAGAATCATGATAAAATCCTGATATTTAAAAAAAAAAATCGTAATATGATAATTTTTGCCATATTGCTCACCCCTAGCTCTGTAATTTGCAAAATAGTCTTAAAAACCAATTTAAAAAAAGAATCGGGATTAAAATCGTGAATCGCGATATGCCCAGAAAAATTTTTTATATGATATTTTGTTCCATATCGCCCACCCCTGTATGCATCTACTTAAATCAGGTTAAAAAATCGTTTCACACACAAATAAAGGGGCTAAAAAAAAATTAACCGCGCCGGGAAGGTCGAAGGCATTCGGGTTGGCCGGCCCTGCCAGCGATGTGTCCCCTATTTATTTTTCAGGGAGTTTGTGGACGCTATCTACAGTATGTCTCAATCTACAGTATGTCTATTAATATAAAAAACCCTGTAATGTTTGCATTAAAAGAGACCATATTAGTTTCTCCTGAGCCGCATATCTTTTGTTGTAGCGTTAATAGTTGTCAGGCTAATATAGGTGAAATGAGTGTGAAAGCTAGGGATCCCGGCGTATTTGTGCACTCCATCAGCCGCTGACAGTAAGAGGATGACGGCTGCGTGACTCGTCTGGGTCTCCGCCGTGCTGTCAAAGCACTCCCACGCTTGATGTCTATTTTCAACTGTAGAAATGACAACTGTATATTCCCCAACAGCAGATTGTGTGACACGGCAGGAATCTGTGCCAGCACTTTCCGCCGAGTATTAAATGTTCAAGAGTTTTGTAGTTGTTTAAAAAGTTTTGGTGCATAGTCGGTGTATCTCAGGCGTACAGTGTTTGGCCTTTGATATGCGTTCCAGCGCAGGAACATGGGAACACTTGAAAGGAAAACATTCAGAGCGTTTCAGCCCGAGGAATCGGAGGTAAAGTTAAGTTTATGGAAACAGTTCAATAGCCAACATCAAGGTTAAAGCAATCCAGCAAAGTCACATATGCGCCATTAAGAAATTTGGGAACATGAAGGCTGCATTTATTTTATAAAAAATTAAGTAAAAACATTCAATATTATTATAATTTAACTGAGATGTTGTCTGTTTGAATATGTTGTAAAATATACTTCATTAAATATTTTAAATATGTTAAAAAACACTTTATTTCAGTGATTTAAAGCAGATTTGTTTAAAAGGCTGCATTTATTTTATTTAAAAAAAGGGGGTAAAAACATTAAATATTGTTATAATTTAAAATAGAGGTTTTCTGTTTGAATATATTGTAAAATATACTTTATTAAATATATATTAAAAAAACATGCCTTTTTTGTTATTTTCCTTGCTATTTTTGTGGATACAATATATATTGTATATACAATTTATTTATTTTGTTTGTTTGTTTGTTTGTTTGTTTTGTTTAAATGAACACAATTTATTTGAATGTTTTGTAACATTATACAAATCGTTTTTTTGTTTTGTTTTGTTTTACAGTTGAATGCATTTTGCTAAATAAAATTATGAATTTCATCAAAAAAACTTACTGACTCCAAAAGTTTGAACAGAAATGTATACATAATGTCTGGAACTGCAAAAACAACCATCATACCTCCAGGAGAATAAATAATAATCTTTAACTTGTATCTCTTTGCTGCTGAAATAGCTGTTTTGTTTCTTTTTTTTCAGTTTTTACTGAAGCACTTTTTCTTTGATCAGCCAATCGACCATCACAAACAAGCAGTTCACATTATTCTTATTCTGCTTTTGTCGGTTTAGTATACCCAGCAGTTCATAGCGTAATATTTTGTCAGACATCACATCTGTTGCTAGTTCTTTGTGTCTCTCGAAAACCAAAGACGGTAAATCATATACCTTTGCTCAGTGTTACGTTTACAACAGCATTGTTTAATTGAGCATTTCCTGCTAATTTTATTTAGGATTTGATGGACTTCTTCATAATGCTCCTGATGCCGCACGAGGCTCTCCTGTATTCCCACAATTGAGTTATTCTTACATTAAAGGAGAAACATCATTCTCATTTAAATGGAAATGATGGTGTCCTCGTTCCATCAAGCAGCTGTAAACAACAGCTCACCAGAAATGTGCAGCTCAGTGCATAAAAACAATGCATGTTAGTACAGTATTTGGAAGTTTGAGGTATAACAAAGCATATTTCAGCAGAATAACACTGCCTGAAACCGATTTGACAAAAAAAAAGACAAATCTGCCCTCAATTTCTTTTCTTGTCGAATATCTTATGTACATCACATTATGGAAGTAATGGAAACTTTTTTTCATGTTTAATTTCAAATTCTTTATGAAAACATGGCATTGATTGTTGATATGTGTAATTTATTTCCGTTAATCAGCTTGAAATGCCCAAAAGTTAGATTTGTTAGATTCGATTTTAATAAATACCATAAAGTTCATATTAATATTTATTGAATGTTAAATTTACTAATAAACATCAGTGTTATGTATTATTAATATTATCATATTTTTATATAAATATTTATATGTATATTATCACAACATTTCATTTTAAAAATCCATTATAATATTTAGATAAAAAAAATCTTAGAAAATGTAAAAAAATGTAAATGCATTTTTAAAATCTATTTAAAAAAATCTATTTAAAATACTCTTTAAAATATTTGAAATGTAAATATATTTTATAAATATTTACTAATATATTTTATAAATATTGACATTGATTTTTTAAAACTGTTAAATATAAAAAAACGCACTGAGAAAAAAAAATTGTCAATGGGTCAAAAACCGTTCAAATGGTACTAATTTGTAGTACTAATTATCTTTCTTTTTTGGGTTGATTAGTTAATTAATTAAATTTTTAATAATAGCCACATTTATTTTATAACACAGGATGACTATTCCAGCTACAGACTGGCATGCTCTCTATTTCTGCCAAATACAGTTTACCTACAGCTACTATCATTTTATACCTCAGTAAGAGTTATTGTGCTGCAATATGGTCTCATTATGTTGCCAGATTTTTTAATGGTTTCAAGACATCTTAATCTGGGTTTAAAGTGGGTGGAAAACAGTGCCAGCTTTGAAGTTTATGTGTTTAAGAGTCCATGCTGCCCTGAGGTGAGTTTGGCATCCGCAGCACCTAAATGAGCGGTTGCTAAATGAAGCTACGCTGGAAAGGAAGCAGCCTGTAATTAGCTGTAATAGCTCGTCAGCTGCATTGCCTACAGAGAAAATAAGAGACTAAGAGATGTTGCTGCATTCACACTGCTCAGCATTAAGTTACTGGCCCCTGAAACAATTGCAAAAGCTGTTTAGCTGCGATTTGAGTTTGTTACCAGATGCATGTGATTTAAAGTATTAAAAGCCAAAATACTGCAGTGATACTGTAATGTGATAGATGTGATTAGAAACGTTTGTGAAATATACAGTATTTTTATTTTTTAAGTATATTTAATATGTTTTATTTTACCCAGTCATAGTGATCTTGATCGTATTTATTATATTAATTTTAATAGTGTTTGAATTTTGTAATTACTAAAAAATACTGATAAATATTTGGGGAAAAAACATATTTGTACGTTATAATATTTATTATAACATTTCTGTCCTGTATCAGCCAGTGTCCTCACTGGAGTCTGCCTGAGACGTACCAGTCCTGCCTGATGCCCAAAGACTGTGTGGTCAGTGAATGGAGCGCGTGGGGCTCCTGCTCAAAGACCTGCTTGGACCCCAGTGTTCCTCAGGGGTCTCGCTCCCGCAGCAGACAGCTGATACGACTTCCTACCGGAGGAGGGTCCGAGTGTCCCGAGCTGGAGGAGAGCCAGGCCTGTGAACCTGAAGGGGACGGGGTGCCACCCTGCGCTGCGTAAGTACCACAGAAATACTGTGTTCTTAATACATTTGTTGATCTTGTACAGTATATGTCCTTGAAAATTCCCTAGTTGCTTCTCATGCCATACAAGATTATAGTTATAATAATATATGTTTTAATTTGTAGAAATGTTTCACAGTATTACTGTTTACATTGTAAAAAGATGGTTAGTTGGCTACCATGAAAAACGCACAGCATTAATGTTTAAACATTTAGTAGAAACTGACTGAATTTTTTTATTTTAAAAATGTTGGCAGGGCAAGTAAAACCTTAACCTGTGGCTCGACAGGGTCAGGCTATGTATTTATGTATATAAGAAAAATGCCTTTTGTTGTGCTTTATGATATCTGTATGCATGATTTCATAGTCAGTTTGAGTGAGTGCTTTTGAATTACAAATATAACACTTTCTTGCTGTATCTTGATCCAAGCTTTTCATTTTCATGCTTTCGTGTGTGAAAAGGCATCACATCATTGGAGTGATGATATTAAGAGATGCATGCCAACAAATTGATGTCATCTTGTCGTATCTCATTATGTGTCAACCCAGAGGAAACGTTGTTGCACAGCAGTTGCTCTTTCGTGTGACTTAGACAATATAATGTGGTTTCTAGTAAACCTGTCATTTGAAGTTTTAACTCGGATGTTTCTTCTTCAGAGAAATCAAAGCAGATGAGGCATTTGTTGACATACAGTAAAAGTACAGAGCAATAAAATAAACAATCTAAGCACACTCGAACGTTGTGCCTACTAAATACATTTTTCTAGCATAGAGTTTCTAGCTGAAATGAACTCTAGAGGCAGTAAAACACCAACTTTTTGTTCCTTTTCATATAAATTATGATTAACGGGCAGATAAGGTTATACTAGTGGTACGTTATAACCTTAAAACACCTTTAGCATAGTGCATTATTATAAACTAATGCATGTTTACATTTGCATTACATAACCAGCTGTATATGTTTGGCTGTTCTGATGTAGTAAACTTGCTCTTTAGCGCACCTGGTACAGCATTACACTACTGATCTGGCACAAGACTGTTAACATTAGTCATGAAAAAAGAACTCCAAGACATGTAGAAACAAAATTTTTGATTTAGCAGTGCATGTTGTAAATCTCTCTTATAAACATTATTTTCAAAAATGATAACGCATTAAACTTTTAGCACAACTCACTCCACTCAACATTTAATTTCTAAACTGCCACATTACTAAAAATTGAAAATGTTTTCTGGGACCATTCAAATGATGCAAAAAGCAACATATCTTTCTTTAGACTAGGATTATTATAGTTCACTAAGACTAAAACCATAAATTTATGTTAAAGTAAACTAAAACAAAATAAATGTAAACTAAGCTGAACTTAAATTGCCAAGGTAACATTTAATTATTTATCATTTTTATTATACTTAATTTTTTTGTTTTACATGATGAACAACTACTATAACACTTGATTTGAAAAATAACAAAACAACTGAAATTAAAAACTGCAAAAAAAAATATATATATATATAATTATACTTTTTATAAACAATAATATATGTATTTAGCAAAGTGATTAGAAATTAACTAAAACTGAAGTAAAAAAAAAAAAAAAAAGAACTTTTAAATATAAAAAAAAAATTATAAAAAAAACTATAGCATTTTAATAATACTAAAACAACACTGTTGCATTGAAAACGAAACCATTTGGTCTGATAGCATTTGAATTTATACTTAAATCTCTCTTACTGTTACTATATCTTGGAAAATTGGAGACAGTTGGAGACATTGTTGAGATCAACTCTGGATCTCTAGAAGAGATGCATTCTGCAGGAGACCTGTTTAACAGAGAAACACTCTAAGCTAATTTGCGATCAGTTTAATCTTCTGCTGTCAAGGAGAAGCAATTGAGATGTTAACGAGATCTCATTTGGGATTTTCCTATCCTGCGGGCATGTACACGAAACAAGCATTTAAAAAAATACACAGAAGTCAGTCTCAGCGTGACGAACTGTAGTGCTTTCTGCTCTTCGTGGAGAAACGTTGGTGTGGAGCGGGAGGCCCTGCCGGGAGCCGCTTGACCCCTGCTCTGCGTGAGCGGTGGTGCCAGTGAGAGTCAGCACATGAGCATATGGAGACGGGGTGAGACGGATTGGGCTGCTTTGTGCTCCCGAGCCAAGAGAGATGCACTGACAAATGGAAGTGATCTTAAGAGCTCGGTGACGCTCCTCTAATCTCATTCTCTCACAGATGGTCTGCTCTGGCACACCGTCACAGGCCAAACAAAGCTCTCCGAGTCTCCCACGTACTGTTAACAGACAGCTTGAGAAGATAATGGATTTTTGCAATTCTGTTTCGCACTATAGCGAAAGTGGGAAATAGAAATCACAAATGACATCTCTTTAATATTACTATTTTTTTCCAAGACAGAAATAGGATTAAATGGGGGAAGTCTTTTCAGAAGATAAAAGACCCCAGTAATCAAATGTGTCTTAAGGATTAACCTATTATACCTCCACCAACCTACCTATCCACCTACTGTACTTATCTGCCTTCCTAACCATTCACAGATTCACCCATTTATCCAACAATCTACCTACCCACAGATGAATCTACCAACCTATCTATCCACCCATCCATCCATTAATCCCACATACCTACCCACATACATATATCTATCTACGTTGAGTATCCATCACCTATCCATTCCTATCCATTAACCACTACTCTTAGTCGTCCATCTATCCAACAACGTTGGACTTACCAATCCATCATCTATCCATCCAACAATCTAATCTCCATCCTTCCTACTACTTACCTGCCTTTCTATCCATCCATCCATCCATCCACACACCTACCCAACTACTTATCTACCAACACATCCATCACCTATCCATACACCTGTCTGTTATCTGTCCATCCATCCATCTACTTATCTACCTACATATCCGTCAACTATCCATCCATTTACCTACTTTCCCATCCATTTACCAATTCACTTATTAATCTATCTATCAAATAATGTACCTACCTACCTACTTATCTACCTACCAATCCATCATTTATCCATGCACCTACCTATTATTCATCCATCCATCCTACTGCATATCTACTATCTCATCCATCCTTCCATTCAAGTAGTTACCCACCTACTTATGTGCCTACGTATCCATCATCTATCCATCCACCTACCTATTCTCCATCCTTCCTACTACTTATCTACCTTCCCATCCATCCATCCAGCCGCATATCTAACCAACTACCTAAATCTACCTATGTATCCATCACCTATACTGTACATCCACCTATCTGTTATCCATCCAATCATTCATGCTACTACAGGACTTATCTACCATCCCATCCATCCATCCATCCATCCATCCATCCGTCCGTCCATCCGTCCGTCCATCTATCCATCCGTCCATCCATCCGTCCGTCCATCCATCCATCCGTCCGTCCGGCCGTCCATCTAGAACGTAACGTAATAGCCTGTGTTTTGTGTTAATTTCAGTTATGCCTGGAGGAGCAGTGAATGGAGTGAGTGTCGTGTTGATGCTCTGCTCAGCCAGCAGGACCGGCGGCGTGGGAATCAGACGGGTTTGTGTGGTGGAGGTATTCAGAGTAGAGAAGTGTATTGCGTCCAGGCCAACGCAGAACTCCTCAGCTACATCAATAACAACAAAGACAAACAAGGTACAGCTATCTGCTTGACAGTGTATCGTAATCAGAAGTACTTTCACTCTCAGTGCATACTGTAGTAATCGGTTTTACTTAGATATTCAATCCTGGACACTCTTTTATTGTTGTTGTTCACCTGAACAAATCCATGATTGGCTGATAGCACAACAAAAATGTGTTGTCTGAAACCCTTCATGACTATCCTGAGCTGTGATAAACATTGATAGACTCCTCGAAGTCTTTACAAGTTTCATATGATTCCTAAAGAGAATCTCATAGAGTTCTTTATGTTGCTGAAATTGAAAAATGTTTATTACACTGAAATTAATTATTTATTTATTGCAAAGTATCTGTTATAATAAAATGACATTTTGTGATTTATGTGATGCATTGAAAAAAAATTTTGTTCCTCTCAGAACAATGCAAATCCTAGAATACATGGATCAATCTGTCATGCTTTTCCACCTCCCACGTGCATGTGTGCAAATTTCTTACTCTACTGTATACATTGCATCAGCATTTCTTTGCGTGCTCCACACACACACACCATCTCTCGATTAATGACCCACCCGTCTTCATGGAAAATACCTTTTTTCTTTTTTTATCTTTCTTCCTCCTGCTTGCTCTTTTGACGCTCAGAACTGTACGGCGAGCACATTGAAACTTATCGTAACGCACATGTCTTCGTACATTAGAGCAGATGAGCGCTGACTGCATGAAAAGCTCCAGTTAAAGAAGCACTATTAGAACAGGCCACTGGTGGAGCAGCGTATGCTGGGAAATCTGTGTCCTTATCAGCGCGGTGCAGGAGACGCGTCGCTTCACTGGGGGGTAATCTGCTCTGCCGACAGCAGATACATGAACGCAGACGGTGCAGAAAGTTAAAGGGAAAATGTGCTGGAGCGTTAGTTGACTGATAGAGTCATGATGTTCTCGCCCTGGGAGGATGTTGTCAGCTTCAAGATTCTTTGATGTGATGAAACCTTCATCAAAACTATCTGGAAGTGATGCTCATTTGCATTTCCTTTCTAAGAACACAACGCTGCACTCACAGCACAAACAGAACGATATTTCCCACAGGTGTTCTCACTGTCTTAAAACCAAGTGTTTCCAAAAGGATTTGATGGCATAGGAGAACTTCCCATTTGATTCCGTAAAGGAACTTTTAAACATTTAATATGATGTCATTAGCAAATCTGAATGTTCCATTTGTTCCAAAAGATTATCTTTATAGGTTTCTAATAAAGCCATAAGAACATCCTTGTAATTTCCATTTGATTTCAAAAGAGAATCTTTCTAAGTTTTATTTGATGCCATAAGGGAATTGCATATTTGCAGTTTCTATGCAATTCTACAGTAAAAAGAGACGTTTTTTGTCCCATATGGTTCCATATAAGACTTAAAAATTTCATATGACGTCATAAGCAAATCTTCATGTTCCACAATTCACAAGAGAAGCTCCATGATTCCTTAAGTACAGAAGTTCTAAGCGGCCATGTATTATGATTTTTTTTTCCCGCTTTGTTTTCTCGTGATCACGTCTTAATTTTCTCGTGATCTCAACATAACAAAAGTGGTTTTCTCGTTATCATGGTGAGCCTAATGAGCTCAGATGGGGAAGACTGTACACTTTTATTTAATACATTTACGTATTAAATAAACACAAATTTGATTTTGATTGTTTTATTGAAGTAGACCTTTTAGGCTGCCTATAGACATAACAAGACTTACGTGTTCTTATGCCGGACACGCAAAGAAAATTAGGTTGTCATAACGAGAGAACAACTCTTGTTGTGTCGAGATCACGAGAAAACAAGACGGAAAAAAATTATAAAACATGGCCGCTTAGAACTTCCGTACTTAAGTGAATCTTTAAGTTTAATTTTATTAAGTTTAAATTTAATGGCTCCATGAGTGAATCTTTTTTTAGTTTCACATGATGCCATAAGTTAGTCTTTGCTATTTCTATATGATTCTAAATGAATCATAAAAAATATATTTTGTAAAAGTTCTATGTGATTTCCATAAAAAAGACTATACATAAAAGTTTCATATGATCCCAAAAGCAAATCTTTGTAATTTCCGTTTGATTCCGTTGGATAATATAAGTTTCATCTTTATAAATTCTGTTTGATTCCCTAAGACAGTCTTCATATGTTCCATATGAGTCCTGAAGTTAAATTGGGCTTCATGTTAGTTTAATATTATAAATGTTAAACTGTTAAATTTGTATAAGTTGAATATTACGCCAACATTGAATGTTTTTCTACTGTAAATTTCATGACTCTTTGAGTTCCATTTGATTCCATAAGAGACTTATAAGCTTCATATGTTTCCCTAAAAAATATAATATTTTTTTTTACATTTACATTTGATCCTACAGGATAAATATTGTTCCATACCATAATTCTTATACTTTAAATTTTATGACTATTTAATTTTACATTTTGATTCCATTTGATAAAAAAATAATTGCAAAGCCCATATGATACCATAAGTGAATAAGTTCCATTTAATTCCTTAAGATAATAATTGCAAAGCCCATATGATGCTGTAAGAGAATCTTTACGTTTAATTTAATCCCATATAAGAATCCTTGAGCTCCATATGATGCCGGAAATGAAAATGATTCTTGATGAGAAGAGAGTTCTTAGCTGAAGTGCTGCAAAAATCCATTGAAGAAGCTTGATTTTAAGAGTGTAGGAGGAATCCTGCGGCTTTTGACTGTCTGAGATCTGGGCACAAGTAAAAGCTAACCAGCTTATACCTCGCATTATCACATTACTCTCTGAATGAAAGTCAATGGAGGTGATGTACGCTGAGTAAACAGCCATGACATTCGATTGGACAGAGCTATATTTGAAGTCTATGGAAAAAATGACTGCTTTATAGGGGAACCGAATGTGACAGATGTGATTCATTTATGGCATTACGAACCAATGGGTTTGGCTGGTTATCATGAGTTTGGCCCTGCTGGTAAATGACATTGCATTAACTGAACATTTTTCTGTCACTATCCCAACTGTAAAAACATTGACAGAAAAATTCATAAGGCTTTGCGTTATTTTGACAGATATAGAAATAAGTTGTCTTGCCTATTGCATTTGGTGAAGACAATTGAGAAAATAAAACGTGAAAGTAGACTGAGAGAGGTGCGAGTAAGTGTTTAAGGAGAGAAACAAGAGTTTTTCAGAATTTACTGACAGGGGAGTCTAGAGCATGATGGGAAATTTAAAACCCAGTCCATCTGAATGACAGAAAATGATTTCATATCAGAAGTGCATGTGCATTGTGATTAAATGGATGTCATTTTATTGTATTTTCTTAAAAGGTTGAATGGTTATATTTTCCCTTCCCTGTTGCTTTTGACGTCACAGCTCAGGATAGTTAGAGCTAACCAGCTTAAGCCCTGCGCTACCCCCTTAAAGCTGGAAGATTATAGAAGTAGTCACAGCTCATAGCTCATGGTGATTGTATTTGTGTTTTCCCTTGAATGATGTTTATTAGCAGTAGTTTGTGTGTTTTGTAGAAGGTCAGCCCTCAAACAGCCAGATGCCTAGTGTCCCTCCCCTCCTGTCTATCAGCTATGAGATCTCAGGTAAGATGTCTAACCCCTTAAAATGAATATTTGGGGTATTTTTCAGCTTATTTTAAATACACCAACATTGCTTCAAAAGATAAACTGTTTTTATTTCACAACTTATTTTATATTTTCATTATATATATTTTTAAATTGTATCAATTTTAATTCTATATTTTTATTTTTTATTTAATAATAAAAATTTTATTTACTAAAATAAAAATAATAATTATTTAATATTTTTTAATAATATTTAATTCTGTTATATTTTAGTAAATTATTACATTTAATTTAATTGTGTCCTATTTTCTTTCCTTTCCTTTTTATATCTGATATATTGGTCTTTGTTTGATCAAATCCCTTTGCCTAAAGCATGTTTACATATTTAGTTTGCGTAGTCTGTTTACTCTCTGTATTTTTGTAGCGTTCGTGTCCATGGATAGCTCATTACAAGGGTACATACTGATGCAACACTCTGCGCTTTAGTCAACACTCTCCTCAGAGCACCAGACAACTGACAGAGATTGATTGACAATGACATTCATTCTGACAGCCCTTTACTGTACACTCTTCCTCAAAAGAAATGAAGAAGCATTTTGTTTGTATTTGTTTTATTTGGGTCTTTTAAACCAGACCTTCTGCCTTTCATGTCATGGACTCAAAAGTATACCATATGCCACTGATCAAATGTGACACTAGCGACATCTTCAAATAAATGCTTTGCTTTAAAACTGTATATTCATCCTTAACAAAAATATTAAGCAGCATGTTATTAACACTGATAATAAGAAAAGTCTCTTAACATGTTAGAATGATTTCTTTTCAAATTCTGATGGAAAATTTTGCTTTGCAATTAAACGAATAAATTACAGTTTGAACTATATTCAAATAGAAAACACACAATTGTAATATTATTTCACATAATTACTGTACTTTCAATTTGCAATAATGCAACTTTTATGAGCCTACATCCTTAAAAAACATGTAAAAAACCCTCAAAATTTTGTCATGCATAGTCTATATTAATACATATCAGGTCTACCTTAGGTTTCTCATCTGTTTTCAAGCAGCTACTGAGCACCAAATCATCCTCATGCTTTAAGCTAAGCCTGTCCACCTGGGTTTGTCAAAGCAGGCACAGACCGCAAACTTTGATTAGACCGAAAGTTTGCGCAGAAGGTCTGGACCATCTGGCGTGTAAACAAGGACAACCTGTGCTGTGTTATGTTAACTTAGATGATGGTGCATTACACTGAAATCTGTCTCTCCATTAATTTGGGGAACATGCGGTGCCAGAAGAGTTGAACGAGGTGAACTGTCATTCCCGGTGCCCATTTCCAGAGTTCAGTCAATTATTGTCGTTTTTGAAGATCTGTGGCGCAGTCAGTCTTCTCATACTTTTTAGCTGACAATCTGTGCATGTGGAGAGCATTTTGTTTTGGAAATCTCTAGAGAGCAGAACCACATTTCAGCATGGAGAGTGAGAAGGGTTTACCTTGCTTTGATGTAATCGCTGCAGTCATGTCACCTGTCACCCATCAAGCCGGCAATAGATTCCTGTGTTAAAACATTAATGCACCGCTTTTGTTTGTGTTTCTGAATTTGTATTTTATAGTTGCTCGGGAAAAAAAGATCTCAGTTTCACACATACTAGGCAGACAGGATCCATAGACTTGTGTTTTCTGCAGTCATCTCAGGACAATTCCTCTGACGGGATCTTATCTATCCATGTATCTGTCCATCCATCTGTTTGTTTGATTTAATCTTTTTTTTCTATTTTATTTTGTGCAAGGTGAATAGGGTTAGAAATGGAACTAATACATATCACCATACTTTCCCATTTGATTACATTTAAGCATTGCAAACAGTTTTTGAAAAAAAATGTTTTCTTTATCTTCATATATATCAAAATACTGCCAATAGCCAAATGAAATATTTTTTTTTTATCATGTTTTTAGGAATAAGTGTTACTTAAGTGGAGATTTGTAGCTCTTTACAGAAGAAAAAAAAATTAATGATACATGAACATTAATGATAAGTACTGGAAATAATATTGGAAGATAGATTGCAGTATGAAAAAGAAAAATGTAATGTATGTAAATTTATTTTGGATGTTTTCTACTGAATTATAAAAATTATAAAAACGCCCCCAAAAATATAAGATTATAAAGTTCCAAAAATCTGATTAAAAAATTATTTAAACACAAATGATTTAGCCTAAATTTTATAATGTAATTTTAGAATTATATAAATGGTCATTTGTTAGACTATCTAACATAAAATTTAAAATAATAGAAATGTAAATAGTTTTAAAAAATTATATAATTATAAAATTTATATATTTTTTGCCTAATATTTAAATTTATTTTATTATAATTGTATTTATATGCATTATACATCGTGTATTAGATTATTGATAACTGAGAACTTTACCAAATTGGTCCAAATATTTACTAAGCAAACACATCGAATCGGGGATGAGCATTCAAATTATGCTGAAATCTCCGGAGATTTTGGTTTTCTCCTTTTTTTTCTTTGCTGTGATGCAACAGGGAATTCGAGGTTCTTTAGAGCATGTTTAATGTTGTCGTTTGTTGTTTCCTGCAGTTATATGAAGCTAATTGTCCATCATGTGTGGTGCTCATGCGGGAGCCTTGCTGCAGTTTTTTAATGCATGTGTTTGTGTTGTAGCATCACAACCCATAGACGTTGGGCTGTGCAAGGGAACGACTCCGAGCACCACGCAGCTGTGTCACATCCCGTGCCCTGTGGAGTGTGAAGTGTCCCCGTGGGGCGCCTGGGGGCCCTGCACCTTTGAGAATTGCGATGAACCGGTTGTGAAGAAAGGTAAACATTGCTGAAACCAATAATATATTCACTGAAAAGGAAGTGTCAAATACTGAGACACAATATTTTACTGAGGCACAGAGCTGTTTTACAGCCAGAAAAAAATATTTTCTTTTTGAATTAACCATTATCTTGTTTTAAATGCTGCATATCAGCAGAAATCAAATATTTTAAATGTCTTAATATTTCTCTACTGAACATTGAATATATTATATATAAATAATGATAATAAGTAATTGGTCTACTTTTAATTCCATTAAGATATTTTTATATAATAAAAAACGGTTACGTTTTATTTCGATAGTCCATTTAGACATTCTACTAACTATAAGTAACTTTGTAACTACATGTCAGCTAATTCTCATTAATTCACAACTACATGTCTCCTAACACTCAGAGTAGACTGTTAGGGTAGGTTTAGGGTTAGTAGAATAAGTTGTAAAATACTTGCAAAGTTTCTGATTGTCAGTATGTTGTGTACTCCTCAAAATGATGTGTTAGGAGATATTAAACAAACAGGCTACTAATACTCCAATGACGACTAGTTGCAAAGTTACTTACTGTTAGTAGAATATCTAAAGACATGTATGTGTGTGTGTATACAGTGCCCTCCACTAATATTGGCACCCTTGGTAAATCTGAGCAAAGGTGGCAGTGAAAATAAATCTGCATTGTTTATCCTTTTGATCTTTCGTTCAAAAAATTTACAAAATTCTAATCTACCATTGAATTAAATGAAAATGGGGAGAAAAACTCATGATGAAATAAATGATTTTCTCCAATACATGTTAGACACAATTATTGGCACCCAATTATTTCTATGTCCTTCTACCAAGATAACAGCTCTGAGTTTTCTCCTGTAACGCCTGAAGAGTTTGGGGAACACCTGATAAGAGAAAAGAGACCAGTCCTTCATCCAGAATCACTCCAGATCCTTCAGATTACCAGCTCCATGCTGATTCTCCTCTTTAGTTCACCTCACTCAGGTTCAGGTCAGAGGACTGGGACAGACATGGCTAAAGCTTCATTTTGTGCTCAGTGACTAATTCTTGTGTTTATTTTGATGTTTGTTTTGGATTATTGTCCCAACGGAAG
>JAUMHQ010000076.1:19100588-19118394 GCA_032361165.1 Enteromius paludinosus
AGTTATTTTAATAGATTTCAGCAGGTTAACATTTTATTTTAACATTTCAATGTTTTATAAGATTTTATTAATTATATTATATTATATAAAATTATATTCAAACCAATTTTTTTTGACAATGTCAATGAACAAATGCAATGAACAAAAGTGTATGTATGTGTACTTTTGTACTTTAGATAATTTTTTTTTCATCATTTATTTGTATTACCATTTTTTTGATTATAAATGTTTAAAATATATAATTTTTATGTACATTCATAATTGACTGGACCACAAAACCAGTCATAAGTAACAAAGGAATATTTGTAGCAATAGCCAAAAATACATTGTATGGCAGATTGACAGATTTTTCTTTTGTGCCAAAAATCATTAGGATATTACATAAAGATCATGATCCATAAAGATATTTTATGCATTTTCTACGTAAATATATAAAAACTAGTAATATACATTAAGAAATTAATTTAGACAACTTTAAAGGTGATTTTCTCAATATTTAGATCTTTTTTTTTTTTTTTAATAGTTGTGTATCAGACAAAAATTGTCCAATCCTAACAAACCACACATCAAAGGAAATTTTGTTATTCAGTTTTCATATGCTTTCATATTCATGTGCATAAATCTCAATTTTGCAAAATGTACCCTTAAGAAATTTTTACTCTTACTTTTAGAAATGTAATTTGTTCATTTTTATTATACTGTTACAACATTAATTGTCCAGTAATATGCACACAAACCTAAGCGGTCCTAAAAAGGCTTCATTTTCTTTATACAGACGGTGGACAACCAGAATGAAGTTTTTACCGCCGCAGCGTAGAGTGCACTTGCAGCTGTTGACCGCCGAGTGGCGCTTTAACCATAAGTTATTGAGCAAAGCACGTATTAGCAAATAGCCCTCAGCTTTGCCTCGCTGATGTGTATATTTGACGGCAGCAGTCAGCGGAAAATGAAAGAAAAGAAAAAAACTGTAGTTAATAATCACAAATTACAATTTAGTAGTCTACTTATGAAGTTATTTGAGTTTCTTAGAACAAAAAAAAATGTCGTTTAGGCTGCTTTGCATCGGAGCTTTGAAAGTGGTAGCCTATTTTTGTAGGCTAGGAAACCTACATAAATATGTGAAATATAAATATTCGTATTATTAATATTCGTTACATGTACGTTTTTTATTAATCATTTTTCATTCATTTTTGTGACGCACAGACTTTTACAGTAATAAAAAAGTTTTTCTTTTGATTTCAGGGTAAACGTTTTCTTTTGTTATTTTGTGAAATTAATTTATTAAATATCTTCGAGTCTGTTCATTAAACTGTTCTGATGCATGATACTCATGTCGTCTTTAGCACCCTAGTTTCACACAGTTGCATGCAGAGTCCAAAATGAACACTCGGCAAGCACCAAATGCTTATAATAATTGGTTTTGGCAAGGAATAAAACAAATAAAACTGGCCAGTTTGTTGTTTTTAGGCAACAAAAACAAGGTTGAAAACAGTCGCCCAAGTGTGTCTCCTATTTCTGTAAAACAAGCTGTGTATACTGCAGCAATCAACACCCAAGGAGCAGATTTACAGTACAATTTACAATATATTTGTGTGTGTGTGTATAAATGTCTTCATATATATGTGCAAATGTTGTCATATGCATTCTTACTGTATCACAATACATTATGGTTAGTGGATAATTCAAATATTAAGGAAATAAGTGTTCATTACGACGTTATTTAAGCACATGTATTAATTGAAAAGCCTATGCTTAAAGATTGAGCTGAGGTTAATAATCTCTGTGGGTGTTGTGCAGTGATATTGTGTACATATGTTTGACATCATAGCTGTTTTAATCGTGTGCTGAAGACTGAAACGCTGAACTGACCAATCAGCTTCCAGAACCATCCGCTTTATAATGTATTATTTAGCACAGTATTTTGGAAGCAGCGATTTCATACATTGGAGCCAAGTGTTGGCCGCTCTTGAAAGGCTGCTGTGAAGGATATGGTGTTCAGAGACAACATAATGTGTGTGTGTTTATTGGGCCTGCAGTGCGTACTTGGAAAAGGCAGATCCTCTTGAGCCAAATGAGTAGGAAGTGCACATGGCTTGAGCAAACAGCAGTAATAAAATTCAGCATATCACATTCTCTGACCCCGCAGCCAACTCTCCACACAAACACTGCAGCTCCAAACATGACTATTTATACCAATTGCGTTTACACTTTTTATGCGCCTCATAATGTTCTCTGCTAGGTACAAGCTTGCTTTTCATTTTTAATCAAGATTTAAACCACTTCAAAGCGCCATGTTTAATCAGTAAGTCTGTTAAATGTATCATTACCCTGCAGGAAAATCCAGCTACATTGGATGCACGATGGTTATTTATAGCCATTAGCTGGTTCAAGATATTAGTTTGACTAGCTCATGGGACCGACTTGTTTAAAGCTGCTAGGATCCTGGGTTAGCAGGGTTATGATGTTACAAAAAAAGATTTTGAGCAGCATGAACACTTTATTGACCTGTTATGTCTCAGTATTGTTGTTTTAACAACGTGCAAGTTGATGTTATCAAGTAGCCATGTCACTGACTTTGCAAAAACAACAACAACCAAAACGTACTAAAAGTAATCAGCCATTTGGAGTGAATCGCTTGAGTAAATGGGATCATATTTTGTATATTTGCTACAATGCAATGTGTTTAAGCGGTTTAAAGTAAAAAAAAAACACATAGATTTGTACAAAACTCATCTTTCTGAGAAACAAGGTGTGCTCTGATTGGCCAGCTATCCAGTGCGTTGTGATTGGCTGAGTACCTCAAGTGTCTGATGGAAATGTTACGCCTTTACCATGTGATACCACATCCTGGCTGTATGGCACAAAAACAATAAAAGCGTTTACAAATGGCATTTGTTGCATCCATTGGACATAATAACTGATTACATTGATTTATACTGTCTTTTTAATGCGCCACGTTGGCATAACACCATGTCTGTATTTGTGACCGGAGAAACAACAAAGAAGCCCTACCCCTCCAGTGAATAATAAATATACTGGTATTATATTGTATAATAAATAATACATGTATGTGAATTACATTTATTTCATGCTCGGTATACTAAAAATAAATTTTCATATTTATGTACTTAATAAAATGCCATGCAGTTGTACTTTTAGTCTGCTAAAATGGAACAACTAATTTTGTACTTAATGCACTTTAATTGTCACATTGTAAGTTTTTTAATAAGAAATATGCACTGTGCTCAAGGAATACTCCAAATAAAGTAAATTTTTTTCTTTTTATATATATCAGTAGGTCTCGAGTTATCTGTCAGTAAATATGTTAGAAAATTTGAACTATACTCAGTATGAAATAAATATATTTTAAATATATAACTTTTTTACTATGGCCTACACTGCTCAAAAATTGTGTTTGAATAGTAAGTAGCAGATTCTTTTAAGAAGAAAAAGTAACTTAAAGGTTGTGAGTCAGACGCGTCAGACTGTCCTTGCAGATGTAGAATTGCACAGTCAGCATAGACTACTCTGTCCGGTTCAGGGCGCTGAACACGTCTGAATATTTGGGTGGAAATTTTCTGAAGCTGTGTTGAAAATTACAACTTGACCACTGTTTTCTATGTGTCCTCTTTCGGAAGCCTAACAAAGTTGTTTCGCTTTCAAAATAAAACATGTCTCCAGAACATGGCGCCGACAACCACACCACAGCGAGAATAATAGCTCCGCCTTCTTTCTTTGCATAAATTTTTGCCCGGGGTTATGAAAATTATCCCACACAGTGACGTAGAAACATGACAACATCATTTTGGTGTGGAGTAGCCCATCTGGCTGACATGTTAAAGGACCGGCTTCAGTTTGTTTAGTGTTTATGTTTCCTTTTTTCACATATATATTGTTTTTAGGGTACATTGAGGAGGCCTGCATCGTCCCCTGCCCGTCTGATTGTAAACTCAGTGAATGGTCCAACTGGTCACGCTGCAGTAAATCCTGTGGCAGTGGGGTCAAAGTTCGTTCAAAATGGCTCAGAGAAAAGCCTTACAATGGAGGAAGACCCTGCCCGAAACTAGACCACCTTAACCAGGTAAACACCACGCTTCCATATGCAAAGAGGAAAGAATTTTAAAGTTGATAAATGTTTTATATAGTTATATTCCATGGAGGTTCAGGGATTTTAAATAATAATAAATAAATAAAAATACTTGAAAGAAAGTAATAAATAAAATAGCTAAAATTTAATTAATTAATAAAATAATAATATTAATAATAATATACAAAACATAAAAAATGTATATACAAAAATCTATCTAATATTAACAAAATTAGTAGTACAGTATATTAGTGACACTGATATAACACTGAAGCATACATATCACATGCAAATGCTGTATTAAATAGTAGATTTGTATTCGGATTAAACTATTTTATTGCTACTTTTGATGTTGAATAAATGATAAGTACACTTAAAGTTATGTATCTTTCCTCATACTGCATTTTGGATGGGAGTAGTTTGGAAAAAGTGTATTGTAATGCATTGTGGGATTGCCAAAGGATACATAAAGTGCTACTTTACAATTTGTCCAAAAGAAGGTATCAGCAGGCAAGCATGCTGATTTGACATTGCTTACGGCATTGGAGCACACCTGTGATATCTTAAAATACTGCCTACATCGGCAGTTCACTAGGCTTTGGAACCGAGTTCAAAGTTTCCCTCAATTTCTGGAACCGATGGCTCTTATTATTCACTGAAAATCACATGCTTGAGATCCAAAAATAGGATACAAGTGAATGCTAAATTATTCAGAAATTCTTGTCTTTTCATTTCTCTCTTTTTTTTTTTTTTTTTACTGAGATTTACTAGAAATAGACGACACCACATCAAAGCGTTTCTGAGATCTTTGCTTCTGACAAATATGTATTCTTGGTATTGGTTTAATTTCAGTGCTTTCCTTTCATTAATTAAGAGATTATTAGTGTGGTTAGAGGTCATGTCGTTTTACATTGAGCAAATTTGAACATGTCAAGAGAAAGAAATCACACAGCCTTCTGTACTTTGTCAATGTGAAATCAAACATTTACCTGTATTTCAAGTTGAGTTTAAGCAATGGCGTTTCCTAAAAGGAAATAACAGTAAGAAGTGCGTTTGTAAGTGAACATGATGTTTTATGGTGCTTTGGTCTCTAGACGCAGATGTTATAATGACATTTTTCTCTAACTCTCCAATACCGCTGCTCGGCCACAGGCACAGGTAATAACTCTTCCTTTTATTCTATATTTCTGTTATTTCTTTTTTATTTATTTGTTTGTTTTTTTACATTTCTCATTCAAGCGTTTTAGATTAAAAATTTCATTAAAATTTCAATTTCATAAATTGAGTGTTCCGCATGAAACAATGGCAACCAGTGCATTTGAATAAGTATTTAATATATATTTAAATCTGTATTTTTTTTTTATTTCTTGTGTTATTCATTTATTTGTTTATTTTAATAATTTTTTTGTTGTAATTTATTTATTTTTGTATCTAATTTAGCTTTTTATTTCTTTTAATCTCTATATTTGTTTGTTCAATTGTTTATTTATTGTATTTGATTTTGCTTTTTATTTGTTTTAATGATTATTTGTTTGTTTGTTAATAATGACCATCTGTTGCATTTAATATTCCATTGTTTTTTGTTTGTTTGTTTTTTTGGTTAAGAAGTCAATCAATATTTCAATATTTAAGTTTAATTATTGATCTAATTATCACAATATTCTGGTGTTTTTTGTTTTTTTTTTGTAATTTTATTTGTTTATTTATAGTGATCAACTTGTATATTTCATATATAAAACTGCTTTTAGACAAGTCCCAAATTTCAGTAGCAGTTATTTATATTAAATATTATAGGACATAAAGTAGCTCCTATACAGTAATATTTAGTTTGACTTTCCACTGAACAGGTTCTTTTCAAACGTGTCTGCTCTGCATCTGTGAGAAGTGTTGTATTGTGCTGTGTTTCAGGTGTATGAGGTGGTCCCGTGCGTCAGTGACTGCAGTCAGTATATCTGGGTCGCTGAACCCTGGAGCGTGTGGAAGGTCAGTAACGTGGATCTGAAGGAGAACTGTGGAGAGGGCGTTCAGACCAGAAGAGTCAGGTGAGTGTCAGAGATGCCTTTCCTTATATTTACTGTATTTACTCTATTATACTCTTTTTGATGGTCCTGCAGGTGTATGTTGAACACAGTGGACGGTCCCTCTGATGCGGTGGAGGACTATCTGTGTGATCCAGAGGAGATGCCGCAGGGCACGAGGGAGAGCCGTCTGCCCTGTCCCGAGGACTGTGTGCTGTCCGACTGGAGCCCCTGGACTCCATGTGACATGGTCAGGGTGATCTCTAAACACTAGAGCTGCCTACTTAATTTTAATAATTTAAATTTTTTATAATTTCAGTTAGTTGCCAAGGCAATAGTTATATTAAGGTTATGTTTTTAATTTAGGATTTATATTTTAATTTCAGCTTTATTTATTTCCCCAAAACAATAGCAAGACTGATTAACATTAACAATTCAGATTTTTTTTTTATCCTAAGCATCTGAGACATCTAATGAAAAACCCTTGAGCAGTCTGAGCAATAAAATGTTTGGCTTATGCGAACAGGGACATAATTTTAGCCTGGGCTTAAATGATTATAGTTAGAGCCAACTGACATTGAGGCATAAATAGTGGCATAAAAAAATGAGAGCAGGTCACTTGTTAGAAAGTAAATGAACAGCTTGAGGAAAAATATGAGAGAATTATGATCTCACTAATGTGAATGAACAGCAATCTGTTTTATCGCCTCTTAAAGCCGTGTTCTGGAAGAGGAGATCGGGAGAGGACGGCGTTCGCGCTGCGTCTGCCTAAAGAAGGAGAGGACTGTCCAGTTAGCATGCAGACCGAGCCCTGCCTCCTGAACCGAAACTGCTTTCACTACAGCTACAACATCACCGGTGAGTGGAACAAAACTGCAAACAGGCTTCCTTACTCTGATTGCTTGATTTGAGGAAAAAATAGAATTAAATTCTCATTAAAGTTAAATTAAATAAATAAATAATTTAATAAAAAATAATTATAGCTGTGCTTTTTTGTAGGGCAGCACAACACTTTATATGGCTATGTGTAATATAAATAAAATAAAAAAAATTATAATAACTGTAAATTTAAAATTAGATTTTTTTTGTTTGTTTATAAAGCAGTGCACATAGCCAATAATTATAGTAATTGATTACATTATAATATATTTATTATTATTATTTTTAAAAAGCAATGCACACGGCTAATACTACTACTGCAATTAATAATAATAATTTTTATTTTTATTATTATTATTGGCTAAATTGTGCAGCACTAAAAACAAGGGTTTTAAAAATATGTATTGTTAATTGTTAATATTAATGGCCATGTGCAGCCTTACAAACAAGGCCTTTTTTTTTTTTCAAATAAATCTGAAATTATTACTGCTTCTATTAGCTACAAATATAAACATTTCTAACAAAAAAAACACTAAATATTAGTATTGTAATATTTTACTGTAAAATAAAAAATAATCTGGTATTTAAGAAAAACAATTTTGTATTTGTCGTTACATTAAATTGATAAAATAGTAATAATATTTATGGGTCTCTTAATTTCCCGAATGGTTTGTGAAATTGCGTTCTTTCTTTTTATTAATGATCCAAAACAGTAATTTTTACCTCATCAAAAAATACACCACGGTACTGCAG
The DNA here is from genome assembly GCA_032361165.1 of Enteromius paludinosus. Classification (NCBI taxonomy): domain Eukaryota; kingdom Metazoa; phylum Chordata; class Actinopteri; order Cypriniformes; family Cyprinidae; genus Enteromius; species Enteromius paludinosus. The sequence goes on from JAUMHQ010000076.1 coordinate 19,108,326, forward strand.
TAAAATTGGTTGCGAGTGCCGTTTCTTGCTGACTTGAACACTTTTGTCCTGCTCTGTGGCTGCCTGCTGTTTTTTAGTTCTTTTAGTCTGGGCATTATCCACGCAGCACTTCCTTTTCTCTTACTGTTTTGAGTTGAATGAGTCATTCAAGAGTTTGGATCGTTACTGGAGCTGCTTCCTCCATCTGCTTAGCCTTCATTCACGACTCCCCTCCAAGAGCGTCAAAGTGAAGCACAGCGGTGAGACTGTGTCCTCAAACCATCCGCTCACGAGGAAGCAAGCAACCTCTGACCCACACTGGTAGTTTAATGAGAACCCGCAGGGTGAAGTCTGTGTGTGTGTGTGTGTGTGTGTGTGTGTGTGTTCTCTTAGACTGGAGCACGTGCCAATTAAGTGCCAGCGCTGTGTGTGGAATCGGTCTCAAGACGAGGATGCTGGACTGCGTTAGAAGTGATGGAAAATCTGTTGACCTCAAGTACTGCGAGGAGGTTTGTGCATTTATTTACAGACGCTGCCTCGTGTGAATTTCATTATTTTCTTCTCAGCAGTTGTAGCTAGAGTTGCTTTTCCAGTTGCTTTTAACATGAGAATAGTGTTAAAGTTTTAGGAAAGTTTGGGTATTACACTTTGATTCTGTGCTAATGAAAAACCTCATGATTCTAATAACCCTCAGCGTGGGCTTTTGATTATTTTTGTTTGTTTTGTTTTTTCAAACTAGAAAAAATTTCATCACTGTTGGTAGAATTTTGACTAGTGAAAATTCCATCATTGAAAATTCCATAGTTTACAAAGTTTATTAAAATACAGCTATTGAAATTATCTACATATTAATAGTAAAATTGTAAATTATTATATATACTGTATATATACTGTATAAATCAAAGGATTTGGTTCAATTTTTCATGTTTTTTTTCCTATGTTTTGCTCAAAAGGATTTAAGATTTAAATGAACTATATTCATATTTATAGTTAATTTTAATTAATAAAAGTACCAATTTATAAAAAATATTACACTTTACTAACCCTGAACTAACTGTATATTCCTCTAAAATATGCCTTCACAAACGCTACTAATACATAAAAACGTAATGTTTAAATCTTTGTCTATTCTTATGATGTTATATCTACCAATATGATGTTGAGATCAAGTGGGAAAAGAAGCAAGGTTATTTCGTGCCATTTTAAACTGTAGGTTAATGTGAAAAGAGATGGCAAAAGATCAGTCAAAACCCGTCAGCTCTGGTCACTTTAATTGGACCCTGTGGGCAAGAAATCATATGCATGGCATATTAACCCCTGTAACCCAGTTTTCAAGCAGCCCACTTTCTATCAGGGCTACAAACCTCTCTAGTGTTCAACACAGCTACACTTACTACAAAAAAAAATCTTTTTTTCATGAATACTTATTTCCTGTCTTATTCTTGTCTGCAGCTGCGCTTAGAGAAGAATTGGCAGATGAATGCTTCCTGTACGGTGGAGTGTCCTGTCAACTGCCAGCTCTCTGATTGGTCAGAATGGTCAGACTGCTCACAGACCTGTGGCCTTGAAGGTAAAGCCAGGAAAAAATGACAAATATATTACTTTTTTCTTCTATATTATATTATAAATATCATATTAAAAATGTCATGTTATAAATATCTTTTATGGGTAATAAAAAGCTCATATTTAGGTTTTGGGAGTCCCCAACAACAGCTTGAGATGCATGCAAGGTCAAAAAACACATTTTCATATAACATGCATTTATTCTTACCTTATTTGTTTAATGACTCCTAAACATTCACTCAACATTAATTTTTCCAAACTCCTCCGGTGATTGGTCATTTAATTTAAAGCAGTGTTTTGAGCTTTTAATGCTACAAAAGAATGAATTTGCATTTTTATTCAGACCTACTCAAAAAGGCAAACAAGTGATGGGCAATATGTTAATGTTTCATATTGATGGCAAGATAAAAATGGCTCTTTTCAGTGATTATGAGTCGACTGTCTCTTTTGAAAGACAATAACTTAATACTCTGTGCGCTTTCAGATTTAAAACATAGCAGGATGTTTTCATTCAGTTAGAGCTGTGTGTGTCATAAACTGGATGAAAACTCATTTAGAAAAAATAAAATGTATTAATAAAATTATTAATTTATTTTGAAAAAACATAATCTAACCAAAAAAAAAACTGCATACAAAACTTTAAAACACATTAAAATAGCAACTGACTTAAGTGCAACTACAAAGTAAAAAAAAAAAGCAATGGTGTTTCTAGTGCAATGCTCACCTGTTTGAGACCAAGTGTGCAGGCTGTGAAACTGAGCATGCAGAAAAAGATAAAGACAGTACAGGAGAATGGAACTAGAATTCGGAAACACGAGATGAAATGGTGGACTTTGAGAGGGTACTGTTCGACGAAAACAGATGGAAGCAGCGCTAGATAGAAACTGACAGTCTGCCTGCCAAACACTTCCAAGATAAGGCTGAAAAAGCAGAGCGAGACAGAAGGCGGTGCATTGTGTGCAGTTTTATGCTAAACACATGTGGGATGAGCTAGAGAGTTATCTGAGACTGCCGTGCCTTGAGCTAGAAACTGAAAGATGAGTGTGTGTGCGTGTGTGTGTGTGTGTGTGTGCATGCGTGCAGAGCACCAAATCTGTCAAAAACAGGATCAGGTCATATTTCACTCTGAAAAATCTCAACTTTTGTGACTTTATTTTTCACTCTCGTAATGTTCACTATCATTCAAAAGTTTGGGGTCTGCAAGTTTTTTATTTATTTTATTTTTTGGAAGGAAATTAATAATTGTATTCAGCAAGGATGCAACACATACATCAAAAGTGAGATCAATAACATTTGTGATGTTACAAAAGATTTATATTTCAAATAAATGCTGTATTAATAAAATAAATTTGTTTAACTTTTTTCTTTTTTTTGTTGAAAGAGCCTTCTTTTTAAAACAGTTTAAAAAAAAAGTCATATTGACCCCGAACCTTTTGCGTGGTAGTGTAATCTCTTCTAAAACTAGATGATATAGTTCTGAAGCCTTTATAACATCATAAGTAGTGCTGTCAAACTTTTATTGTGGATGCGATTAATCGTTTGGCAGCACTGATAAAAGTCATATTACCATATTTTTACTGTTGAACAGTACAAGACTTTTGAGGTCAGCTGTTTCTTTCAACTGTGTTGCTCTCTGTGGAGCTGAAGCTCAAACTCATTTCTCCGTCTTATATCTCGACTCCTCAGGGAAGATGTGGCGCAGACGGACAGTGGTTGAGGCATCTCAGGGGGACGGCAGGCCGTGTCCGGCTCAGATGGAGCAGTGGAAGCCGTGTCCTGTCAGACCCTGCTACAGATGGCAGTACGGCCCGTGGTCCGAGTGCCGAGTCGAGGTCTTTCTCAGTTCTTACAGATCAAACGGCTAAATGTAAATTCACAGATCAGAGTTCATCAAATCTAAACTCAAGCACTGCAACGTCAGTCATCACAGAAATGCATTCAGAGAACACTTTCAGTGTTTGGTGAACTCTGACTTGCAAAGGTTCTGGGTCAAGTTTATATTTTACTATTCATTTTGATAGTTCTCTTTACTAACTATAAGTAGCTTTGCAACTATATGCCAACTATTTCTCATTAATTCACAACTACATGTCTACTAACACTCAGAGTAGACTGTTAGGGTAGGTTTAGGGTTAGTAGAATAAGTTGACACATACTTGCAACGATTCTGATAGTCAGTATGCTCTTAGTGTTAGAAGATATTCAGCACAGTCTGCTAATACTCTAATGACTGCTAGTTGACATGTAGTTGCAAAGTTACTTACTGTTGAATGTCTAAAGTGGACTATCGAAATAAAGTGTCACCATCTTTTCTAAACAAAGACAAACTGTTGATGTCAATAGTAGGCTACAGATGTTTATTGGTTTGGGATTGGTGAGATTTGTTCCGCTCACTAAGACTGCATTTATTAGATAAAAAATACAAAGAAACATTTTGAAATATTATTACTATTTAAACTAAATATTCTCTATTTGAATATATTAAAAAAATGTATTTTAATACTGTGATGCAAAGCTGAATTTTTAGCCTCATTAATGATCCATCATTCCTTTATATCGATATTTGTATTATTATTAATGTTAAAAACACTTGCGCTGTTTAATATTTTTGTGGAAATTATAGTATTTTTCAGGATTCTTTGGAAGATAAAAGGTTGAAAAGATGAATTAATATAATAATATAAAAATATTATTATTGTCTTAAATGTCCTTTTTGATCAATTTAATGCATCATTGATCTTTTTTTTTTTTACTTTTGAACAGTAGTGTTCATTTCTAAGTTATAAATTCTAATCTAATTTGTTTTTTTCTACTGATCTCCATTGTGACTCATGAAGTTGAAAGGTTTTAGTGTTTATTGAGCAGTATTGCACAACAGAAAAATGGTTGGAGCTAAACACCTTGCACGCTCTGAATATGTTAAGGACCCGCACTGGAACTCCTCGCTCTTCCAACACCTTGTTTTCCAGTCTCGCTGTCAACCTCGTCTTCTCTTCTATTATTCTCTCTTATCCTCCTCCGTTTCAATCCTGCTTTTGATCTTTGGATTTAGGAAGTGTTTATGACTGCTCGGTGCTCACATCTGAACCTCTGTGTGTGTGTTGTAGGAGGTGGTGTGTGGGGTGGGCCTGCGTTTCCGGAACCTGTCATGCTTTGTATCAGACGGCTCCGGCGATGGGAAGAGTAGTATTGTAGAGGAAGAGCTCTGTGCTGGATTGGAGCAGGCTGTTGATGGAGATAAGAACATTGTTCTGGAGGAGACGTGCACCTTACCCTGCCCTGGTAACACACTGCAAACCTCCAGCATGCCAAGAATGAGAACGCTATACATATGGGTTTTTTTTTATTCTGAATATAAAATGTGTATAATATTGATCAAATACAGCAGTCAAAAGATTTTGAATTTTTTTTATTTTCAGTGTTTTTGGAAGAACTTTCTTCTGGTCACCAAGCCTGCATTTATTTGATCTGATGTACAGCAAAAACAGTAAAAATCTTAATATATTTTTACTATTTAAAATAGATATTTTCTGTTTTTAAAGCTGAATTTCTAGCAGTTCTTTTATATAGTAAACTTATTTCCCCAAAATACTGCTTTTGATGTATTTTGGATAAAATAAATACAGGCTTGGTGAGCAGAAGTCCATTCTTAAAAAAATATAAAAAAAATCTTCAAAAACTTAAAAAAACAAAACTGTTCAAAAACTCTAGGCTGGTAGTGTATAGCCTACTGTATATATGAGCAACAATTGTTTTGTCTATGACCCAACCCAAATCTATACACACACACACACACACATAATTCTTGTAATATTTTAGCTACATTTTATTTCCATAAGTTTAGATAAAGTCGTTAAATTCATTCATTATTGGTTGACCCCTTAATAGTATTGACCCTGTGTGTCATTTAACTCATTTTTTCCCCTTATGAATATTTAGTTATACAGCAATATATGTGTTTGTTACCACTTTTAAGTAAGTTATATAATTTGGCCAATTTATTCTAAAATATATAATCTGAACATTTTTCCCTCTAAATAGCTTCAATGCAATTCCCAGCTTTTTAAATATTTTAAATAACATTTCTAAAACGGTAGATGAGACTACATTTGAACTGCTTGAAATTATGAGTGAAGTATTATTATTATCAAATTAAGCTGTGACTTTCACAGCTTCCTCAACACGTCTGTTGTTATCATGCGGAAGTGAGTTGGCTATGCAGCTCAGCTCTTGTGTTGATCTGTTCAGGTGACTGTTACCTGATGGAGTGGTCCGACTGGAGCCCGTGTCAGAGTGTGTGTGTGAAGGGCCAGCGGTTGGACTTCAGTCCGGTGCAGGTCCGTTCACGCGCCGTCATCGCTCAGGAGCCTGAGAACATCGCTCAGTGCCCTGATCAGGAGTGGCAGACCCGGCCCTGCAGCAGTGAGACTCTTCCTCTCTTCCTTTGCTTTCATAATTTAACATTTTATAACACAAATCATCATTAGTTTTATAGTGCACTTGCACATACTTTTAAAAAGAGCTCTTGTTGTGGAAACAAATGTAATCATGAAATGGTACTCTGTAAATGTGACAAGACTATAAGTGCACATTAAATCCGGTTAAGCATACTTCTGGCATGTATATATTTTAAGTGCATGTATTTTAAGATTTTTTTTCTTCTTCCGTCAAATACAAGAAGAAATTGAAGAAGAATGTTGTTGACGGCAGCCATAGACTTTCATAGAATTTCTTTCCACACAATGGAAGTCAATGGCTACCGTCAACTATGCACTTGGTTTACATCTTGGTCCATTTTAATAGTTTTGATAGTTTTAGTTAAAGATGATTGTATTAAAACACCATTATGTGTTAAAGTGTACGCATTGCTCTACTGTTTTCCATCCAGATGGGGAGTGTTATGAATACCAGTGGATGGGCAATCCTCAGCTGATCTGGTGTTGGCGCTCGGATGGAATAAACGTCACAGGTGCTGTACTTCAACTTGACCTCATTTGCTTCACATCTGTTTCTTTACATCAGCCAATGAGGAGTAATACATATCAATTCAAAACAATCAAAGCCCTTTTGCTAATGGGTCACTGTTGCAAAATATGTCTGGTGAATTTTATTAATCAATTTCAAGATTTCAGGTTAAAATATGCATGTAAGGTCCTGTGGTATTTTTTGATACCTTCTAAATGCCTTTTGGCTTTCATGAGGTCGTGTTTAAAGGTCCTGTGCTGTGACAAATTAGTTTTTGTACAGTAGCTTGAGAAGTGGCAGTGGTTTGAGTGTATTATCGTGACACACTACAGAGACTATTATACCAGCATCTACACACAGTATGCAGTACTATAAATTATATATTGTGCAAAAGATGCCAATGTATGCTCAATTCTGATTGACTGATTGCTTTCTGCCAGGCCGAGTTGTTGTCAAAAGCTTGAAAATGATCTCTACCCTGTTGTTTCTTCCAGGTGGATGCCCTCCAGCGCTACTGCCAGGGACGGACCAGTCTTGTGATCCTCCTTGTGACAAACCACAGTCATTTTGCTCAGAGGTAAGACACAAGAGGATTGTGGGATTACTGCAGTTCTTAGCCTGAGAGTCTATAACTGCAGACAGTTGCTCCAGCTGCAATTAACATAATGAATGCAACAGAAAATCATGAGCTGTACTTTTGTTTTTATTTTTGGATGCAATTGATCCATATTTCTGAAGCGTGCTCATTGAGCTTTTTTTATGTGTTAGCAAGTGTAATTTTTTTTTAGCATTTTAAGAAAATAATTAGTCGTGGCTGCACAAATACGTCTAGTCAGTTTTTGAAGTGTGCATGATTTTTGGGTCTATTTTACCCACAATCCCTTGCATGTTAACAAAAAAGGATGGGTGAGAACATTTATTTTCTTGGTCAAAGGCTTTTTCTACTGGCCTTTGTAATATTGCAGAAAATGTTTGAGAATCTTACACATTTTGTTCATCAAATTGACTTTCACAAATGAGCACGACTTTTGCAGATCTTTTACAACTTAAGTAAAAAGCTAAATTTAAGTTATAAATAAACTACACCACAGTTGCACAACTTCACGGTCACCACCATTAAGCTTCAACGACTCTTCCTGGTGTTTACCTAAAATGACCATGTTGGAAAGTTTTCAAGAGTGTGGTAATGAATGCAACACGTCTGTAAAAGAGTTTATCTATTCAGTGTGATGGCATTTAACGTCCCCTGCAACCTCTGTAGTCATATTAAGCTATAAAAAAGACATATTAAAGCTTAAATGTATTGTATGTTTTTAATGACATAGAATGAAATGAACTTGTGTTAACCACAGACCTTATTTCATGTGCATTTAACCATAAAGAACATTGACCTTTTAGAACTGAGAGTGCAGAAATGTCTTTTGGACTGAATTGGGTCACAGGCTTTGAGAGGAAGCAGAAAGCGTGATGGTATTTGTGTCTTTGCTGCCCTCTGCAGGAGGGAGGATGTATATGCGAGGAGGGCTATACTGAGGTACTGACGGCCGAGGGGATGCTGGAGCAGTGTACTCCCATCCCTGTGCTTGAAATACCCACCGCAGGGGACAAGAAAGTCGATGTGAAGACCAGCCGGGCCATCAACCCCACCCTGCCCACCACAGTACAGCCTGGCCGCGCCGGACGCACATGGTACCTGCAACCCTTTGGTCCAGGTAAATCTTTAATTAAAATTTTTTTATTCCAGTTTCTCTTAAACATATTTTATTTAATTGTACTTAAAGGTCAAAGGAAATTATTTTCCTCAGCAAACATATTTAAAATCATTTTTAACAGTCGACACTGAATCCATTTTTATTGAAGCTTGTTTTTGTCATAAAATCAAATTTATTTATTTATATCCTGCAATTTTGACTTTTTTTTGGTGCACTGTATTCATGTTAATTAATATATAATTATCTAATGTTAACAAGTGACACCTTATTGTAAAGTGTTACTATAGCTTTTATTTACTAATTGCTTTTATAAACTATTGCTTTATAAGTATATGAGATATAAACTCCCAATTCTGAGAAAAAAAGTCACCTTTGAGAGCTTTGAATATAGCTCAGGAAGATGACATGGCATTAAGACACCAACTAAGTACAGTTTTGCTTCAGTTTGATGGCCTGTGCTACAGTAAATATCTTTGACCTCTATAGATGGAAAGCTGAAGACGTGGGTGTACGGCGTGGCGGCAGGAGTTTTTGTCCTCCTGGTATTTATAGTGTCAATGATTTACCTCGCATGGTAAGAACAACAACCCTTTCTGTTCGCTTCAGCATCACTCCTTTTATTTTCTCATTCACTCCATGCATTCGTTTGGTTCTGTTTTACTTTAACTCACATCCCACCCTCATCCATGCCTACCTCGCCGTCACAAGCAGCAGTTACTGTGCCATCCGGCGCTCGCTCGGGACGCCAGATTCTGCCAATGGTACGGTGGTATGGATGGGCCAAGATGCCCATGAGCTGACCTACACCTGCCCTGAGTGCCAGCAGCCAAGTCAAGAGTCAAGGGCCAGTTAAAGGCTGCAGAAACAGGCACCTGATGTCCTGACACCTCAGTCCCTCTGCCTCGTGCCTCCACCTCAGTGTGTGCCTTACGTTCTGATGCTAAATGCATCAAGCTGCCCGGGTAGGCTGCTTATTTATGGTTTATTGGTTTAGAAAAGACTTGAAAAAAAATAGCTCTGATGTAAATCGTAGTGAGCTTGCATTGGTTACTACTGCCTATGTACAGCCTTATAAGTGTGGTTATTATCTGTGGCTTAAACTAATACCATTTAAAAAGTCACTCAAAAGTTTTTTTAACTTTTTTTTCCAATAGTCAAGACAACTCTGACATTATTAAACACCGGCTACCAACATGCGATATACTTGACACAAAAAAGTAAAATAAAAAATAAAATCCATGTATAGACAAACTTTTAACTTTTAAAAAGTTTAAATCCCTTTGTCAGAGCTTCTGTCTGAAAAATCCAAACATAGGTCACAACTATAAAATAGTTAGCAATTATGTCATGTACATATAAACTTGAGTATAAAAATTTTAATTATTATTAGGATTTTTTTTTTTTATTATTTTAATAGAAGCTATTGAGTTTTACTTTTCATAATGTAGTGTGTTAATTTATATGATAACTGAATAAATACGGAAACTAGATAAGGTGAATTTAACCATGTGTATTAGTTGACTTCTCTTTATTTGTTTGGGCTTATAGGTGAAATGCTGTAATTCTCATATAATTTCTCAAATGACAACAATTCATGATTGTAATTTTTATCAAAATAATTGTGTTTATCAGTTGAACCATTTTGCAGCATGACAAAAATATGATTTTTAATTGACCAAAACTAGACTAAAATTCTTAAACCTGAACTAAAACTTTGATTAAATAATAAAAAAAAAAACAGGGATAGGGTGACTAAACATGATTTTCTATATATATATATATATATATATATATATATTAGTGCTCTCAAATGATTAATCGCGATTAATCGCATCCAAAATAAAAGTTTT
>JAUMHQ010000076.1:19190692-19201579 GCA_032361165.1 Enteromius paludinosus
AACAAGTACAACTGGGTTGCTGTCATAAGGTCTATTACTCCACGGAGGGAAAATAAATAAATAAATAAATAAATAAATAAATAAAATCACACGTGGAACTGGTGGAAAAAGAGGGAGATAACAGACACCGCAAGACACCGTTCCCAGAGGAAGAGAGGATCCGTACAACACAGGGATTTGGAAAAAGGTAAATGACCACTTACATGCCTTCAACCGTGTCAACTCTAAAAAACAAAAACACACACACTTAGCATGCTACAAATCATACTGTGCACTTGAAGAGCAAAATAATGTGTCAACAAAAAGCAGATGAGAGGAAAGACTAGTTAGGATTATAACACTTTTAATGTGGTTTCCTGCAAAAACAATATTTTAGGTTAGAGGTGATAGTTGACTACTTGGAAACTGCGTGGCGCAACCACAAACGTGTCTGTGAGTGCATACTCATGCATATGTGCACTCGTGCTCGTGTTAAAGAGTCTGCCTTCGAAAATTAAGGGTTAGCGAGCACAGCAAACTGTGAGGGAATATCTTAATATCAATCTCCTCAAACCAGAGAAACGTGCTGACAGAAAATATATTTAAGCCACCAGGTTAAGTAAGAGTTGACATGGAATAAAAATGTAACCACTTCCTGTTTTTTCATTTTGTTAGAATTGGTACTGTCAAATGATTAATCAAGATGAATCGCATTCAAAATAAAAGTTTTTGTTTACAATATATATGTACGTGTACTGTATATATATACACACACACACACACACATAATATATACATTTATATTTATATTCTTTTATTTTCTAATATATACACAAAATATTTTTATTCTTAAATATATTCATGCATGTATTTGTATTTATATACACACAATAAATATAATAAACAAAACTTTTATTGTGGATGCGATTAATCGTGATTAATTATTTGAGAGCACTAGTTAGAATACATAGTATACATATTATATTATGTTATATGTTACCCACCGGCTTCCACTTCTAATGATCCAATCAGTTCCTAATGGATAAAATAAAGTACTGCTCTACATTTTCCCCCAATGAACATCCTGTCTGACATAATTTAAAAACAGAAACAGGCCAGCCACAAATGTAAGTATGGAGGTTTACAGTGTGATACCCAACACACCAGAAAACAGGAAATGATGCAACATAAAATGTTACAATGCTGTTTGACAACTAAGCATCAGTTGGATATACTGACCTAAAACGTCTTTAAAAATGCTATATTTAACAAACATTCATTTAAAGTTAATTTCAGAGTAAGTGTTGACACCACAGATTACTGTTCAAATTCACATACGCAACACCAGAGATGTGCCAGGAACACATTGTTGCTTGAGTGTTAAAATTTACATTCACACATTGTGACACAATGAAGTCAGTCTCAAGTGTTTTTTAAGTGTCTGAGATGAGGCAGTATGAAATCTAATCCGGATGCTATCTGCCGTCTTACATCATTCCAGGCATTTCTGCTCACACTTGTAGTGTATAAACATCACAAATCTCAGGACAAACCATGCAGGCCTTTGCCATTTGATATGAAGTGCATGTTCTGGGATCAAGTAGACAGTTGTTTAACATCAGTGATGTGATACTAAAAGTATCTTACTTGGTGAGCTGGCCTTTGGCTTTGTTGTTGTCGATTCCATTGCAGGTAACAGCCGCAAGCTTCCTGCTTCTGTAGTTCTCATAATGGACATTATTTGTTACGTCCTTGAGGTCCTGCATGTGGGTTCTGACACAAAACAAGTACATTTTTATACACTGGCTCCACAAAGATATATATTACATTACATTAGATATATAAAATATCAAATCAAGTGTCAATTATGTTGAAGAAAAACAGGAAAAGCACACTTTTGAGGCATTGAATCACGCTTGTGGTCAAAGTTGAGTCTCATTCACTCTCCCAAAGCTGTTGTGTTTCTAGTTTCTTTCCTCAAGACAAACAAAGTGTATTTTGACGTGGGGTGTATTGTTGTACCTGATGAGCATATTCCTTAAGAGTGTGAAATCACAGTGGTCTCCATTCTCAACTGTGGAGGAAATAAAATGATAACCAGGTATTAAACAAAGCTATTCTTCAAATGGCATTTATAGATGTTAGGATAAGGCTACACAAAGGCAGATCTCACAAACAGTAATTTGTTGCTGATGCAATAATTTTTTAGAGCACATAAATCACATCCAGGAACAACAATGCTAATAGATTTTTTTTTATGATTTTGAAAGACGTCTCTCATGCTTACTAAAGCTGCATCTATTTGACCAGAAATGCTGTAAGAGCAATAATATTGTGGAATATTATTACAATTTAAAATAACTGATTGAGTACATTTTAAAATGTAATTTATTCCTGTGATGTAATTTTCTTTTTAATTTTCAAATGCATCTACCTTCTGCCACTCCCCATGGGTACTGCCTTCCTCTAACCTTCTTGCCATTCGCCTCGATGATGGTGTTGCTTCCGACCACAGCCAGGGGCAACCGATCCTAAAGAGAGAGAGTCTCATAGATGGCTGTGTACAAGGAATCTGGCTGCTAAAGCAACATGCTAAGTCTGGCAGGCTTACAACGGGCAGCCACCTGGTGAACCACATCTACCGTCCACCTCCACAGACACAGAACTTTATCACTATATTTAATTCTCTTAGACGAACAGCATTTAAAGCAGACAGATCATAGAAAAGAGGATCTTTCTTACAAAAACGGCACATTTATGATATCACAGCTCATAAGCACATAACCGCAGAATCAGTCAGTTTAATTCTGCTGCTCATTAAACTGTGAAAGTTTTTGTTTGGAAATATGCATATTACACAAAAGTAGAACCCTTACTTTGATAGTTTTCACAATCTTGTTTTCCTCCTCATCATCCGTCTCTGGAAACTCGTAGATTTTGATCTTGTGCTCCAGGATTTCTCGCATAATCTAGAGAAACATAAAAACGACTTTAAAAATCAAACAAGCTCCCTTGGATTCCTTCAGGCCCAGCACACAACCTCCAGAGGATCACCAAGAGCGATTGTTTAGGGTTGAGGAACATCCTCTGTTTATTTATTTGTGGATGTGCTCAAATCTTTTCATCTGATCTTTCCTGTCTAGGCGGTAATGCTGCACTCCTGCTCACGGTTCCTGCAGAGATAATACTCTGACAGATGGCAAAGCGCTCAAGACACACATGGTGCAGGAGGCTTGAACTCCTGCTGTCTCTTCTTGCCTTTTTCTTAATTGGGAGTGTAAACGGACAGGACTTAGCACACGAGAGCTGGAGGCTAAAGCCGGCTGACCTGTTTCTTGAACTGTTGGCACTCTTCGGGCGTCAGGGTATCTGCTTTGGCAATCAGTGGGATGATGTTGACCTTCTCATGCAACCGTTTCATAAACTCAATGTCCAAAGGTTTCAGTCTGGTGGAAAAACATACAACACAACACTGGGATAATGATCACCGTTCTCTCAATAGCTTTTTAATGCAAGCATCACTGAAACTACAGTTCATACTTCAGGTTAGGGGTTTTGAACTTTTGCAAAGTTAAAAATGACTCACATTTGCTGTAAATAAGGTAAAACTTTGGGTGACTTTTTCAAAAACAAAAGAAATAAAAGTTACTAGTGTTCGTGCGTTGTGCTTTCACTGCTAAATCGTTTTCCGTTTTGAATCATGGGCAACAACACCCATACTATTTACTTTCTTCCACGCTTCAGTTCTGATAATCATCATGACTGTGTGGACACAAGACTGAATAGAGCGACACGTTTCTGCATCTTCACTGCCGCTGCACACAGATCCACTATTGTCTGAGAACAGCTGCTTACAGTGACACAGTCATTCTAATGTTTTCACTGACTAAGAGGAAAATTTCAATGACCTCAACTCCGGTTTGTCAATGAAATCCATTATCAGACATCTTAGCAGGGAAAAAAAAACCTATGAGAAAATTGACTGAAGTCTGATAAAAGAACAAATTTAAAACAAACAGGTATAGGTTTGTTTACAACCAACTTATTTTATGCATAAAATTATTTAAAAAAAAAGTTTTTTTAAAGACAAAAGACGTCTCTTTCACTCAACAAGACACTTATTTGATAAAAAAAAAAAAAGCAAAAATCAGTAATATTGTGAAATATTATTACAATTTAAATTAAATGCTTTCTATTTGAATATACTTTCAAATGTAAGTATTCCTGTGACGCAAAGCTAGCTTTTCTTCATCACTACTCTGGTCTTCAATGTGACACAATCCTTCAGAAATTATTCTAGTATGATGATTTGGTGCTTAAGAAACATTTCTTAGCATTTTAAATATTGAAAACAGCTTTGTTGCTTCATTTTTTTGCAATACAGCTTTTTAATGGATTAATTTGTGAATAGAATGTCAAAACAACCATAATTTAAAATACAATCTTTTGTGCAACAATGTAAAAGTCTTCAACATCATTTGTGATCCATTTAATGCAGATTGTACCATTCCTACCTCAGTTTGTAGGGTTTAAATCAAAGCACAACACAAAAAAGCTAAATCTCTGAATTGTGCATAGAAACTACTGTAATTAGTGACTACTTTAATAATTGATAACTTTTCTCCTCCTTTTAAAGACATTATGAAGTACAGCAAGAAAGCAGGAGGCCAAGTCTGTGATCACTCACCCGTGTCCTGAGGGTGCAATGAAATACAGACAGCAGTGCACTCTGCTGTCCGGCATCTGCCGTCTGTTCACACGCGACTCAGCGTTCAGATAATCCTCAAACTTACTGTCAATGTGATCAATGACCGGCTGCCAGCTGGAGCAGAAAACACACAGGGGATTCAGGTCATGCTTTTGGTTTAAAGCAACACCACAGTAATGAAAACACAAATCACATAGCCATCTAATTATATCAAGCAACCTGATATTAAACTATGCTGTGATAATTATATCTGGCAATTCACCAAAATCGTTCTCACCAGTTGCTGTTGTCCACAGCGTCTCCGAATCCTGGAGTGTCTACTATCGTAAGCAGAAGTTGGACGCCTCCCTCCTTCATCAACACTTTGGACTGCTCCACCTGTGAATAACAGACCAACTGAATTACTATTTCTACATAGAAGCCCTCAACATATGCTCTAGTGAACACTAAATAATTAAGACCTCATGAACGGCTGGTGTAAACACTAGTAGCTAGTGTCTGCTTGGTCACATTTGTTTACATACCACTGGGTATTAGCGGAGTGTGATGCAAAGACAATTATCATAAAGCTGAAATGTTGTGTAAAGCTTTGGACTCAGTCAGTCTAAAGACTACAAGTACAAACATGCAGGACATAGCATAGCTATTACTGAAGTATTACTTAAGTGTGCTTGAGGAGCCAGAAGTACAGTGGCATAGGAACTGGGAAATGTATGTTTAGCGTTATAATTTAAAAAACTAAAAAAATACATTCAAGTAAAAAAAAAAATGCATTTCCCATTTTCTGTTCCCAGCGCACAGCTGAGAATGAACAAGCAGTATCTATTGACATTAAGGAAACAAATCTTAACTCTATATACCTGAACAGTTTTCTTGATTCTATGTGAAGGTCCAGGATATTCTCCAGAGTACATATCCGTCAGGAACAGAGAATTTATCAGCGTGGACTTTCCCAAACCTGACTCTCCTGAATAAAAGGACAGAAAATTAGGTTAAAATGAGACCGAGAATAACCTAAAAACTTATTTTAAATTGCAATATTTACGTTTTTTGATCATAAAAGCAGCCTTGATGAGAATGATGTTCAAAAACATTAATTTTTTTTTTTACCTAAATATTTAAATAAATATATAAACCTGAATAAAATCAGTTTACAATCAGGACTAGAAATGATTTAAATAACAATATAATGACGTACAGACTGAGACGTATATGAAATAACGAAATTTCAAGATGCATTTTTAAAAAATAAATAGTGCTGGGCAGATAAGGGCTTTGAAATAGCCAATACAGACAATATCTAGAAAGCCAGGTGATATACTGATACATACAAGCACAATTTAGTGAGAAAATGGCTTCTTATTTAACAAATAATCAATTTGCAATTGATGCGATTAATACACTTATCCACAATTACATTTAAAATCTTAAGTGTGTCATTCATGGCATGAGACAGTGGCCAAAAACATCCATCTGATTAATGAGTAAACAGACAAACAATTAAAATAATAGTGCAGATGGAATGCAAGGACATGCCCTGTGTGAACTTCCCCTAAATATATTACGTCAATGCTGGAGGGAACAGCCTTTTTTGCATCCAGTCTAAGAACCCCATGGGAGAACAGTGGCATTAACCTCACAAGCAGCTTTTTGGCATTTCTTTAGTAAATCCGTTAATGGCCAAGATGTGACTAAGTGATCTTCATTCTAAATACTAACCGCTAATTGTTTTGGAAATTCAAGTATGACCAACTCAATACCTCTCCAGCGCTGTGATGATGCTTCATTATTATGCGTTTAGCATTTGTTTGAATATAGAGCGCAAGCAGTGGGACTGAACTACTATAGTGACGGATAAGCGCTGGATGAAGGTTAGAACTAACAGAGCGAGGCATGCATCTGTGCGGTCTCACGCAGTGAGGTCAGCACATTAACGAGAGTAAATTGCTTCTGGCAGGGCGAGTGGCTGGCACCATTACAGACTTGGCCGTTTTCCAAACCCAAACACTAATGCAAGAACAACCGGGTAAAGTCCACCCGCACAGCACAGGCAATTTGTATAACAAATGAGCAAGAGCAAGCGCTATAAAACTTCATTAATGACATTAAAATCAGTTCATTGTTGGGATACCATATGACCAAAAAGAACCATAGTCTTACCAAAGACAATATTTTGCAGCTGCAAAGACCACAAGTAATGTCTTGAACATGCCTTTCGCTCGCGACTGAAAATAACTCAAGCAAGCACAACCACGAGTCCCGGGGTCATATTCATAAACGCAGGGGTTGTCGGGTACGAAACCGCAGCTCGCACGCAAAGCCAAAGCTCACACAGCTCCGTAAGCTTTCAAAGCAAATTCCAGCAACAACAAGACAGATCCCGTATCACCACAAACTTGATTAAATGTAAAAGAATTGGCTTTAAAGCAACGCCTTTAAGAATGTCAGCCATTTAGGTATTTTTTTACTGAAAACTATTTGCTTTTCTCAAGATGAACAGGATGTGAAATCACTGCCATTCAACCCCTGCTTCCTGTGTGGTTATCCAAACAGCGTTTAGACCAAATGTCAAGAATGTAGTCTCAAACTGGCAAACATTCAAAACTAGACAGGAAGCTCCTCAAGTGGTCACAATGACTGCAGCGCACACTGAATCCATCACAAGCAATGTGTCGCTTACTACGTTGAGCGTAGTTTGGTATTTGTGAACCGCATACCGAAGGTTACATAGCAGATTAAAATCAATACATTCAAAGAATGCGTTTCCTTACCCACAACCATCAGAGTGAACTCAAAGCCCCGCTTGACGGACTTTCTGTACACTTGGTTGGGGAGGCTTGCAAAACCCACGTATCCCTCCAGATTCTTCTGCTGCTGAAAACAGACAGAAAGGAAACTTTTTTGATCAGAAACTTGCTGGTATATGCTCACAGAGAATAAAACACAATCTCAAATAAGCAAATAGAAGGTGATCATGTGCTGTTATCCCAGTATTAGCCATACTTACTGCTGTGTATTTGAATCCCAGAAATGCGTGGTATTGGTTAAAAGTGATGAGGAGCAAAGTGAAGACGTCAGACGAGATGTTTTGTACGTCCAGATTTCAGCATACAACAGCATTTTTGGACAAAGAGGGAGAGAAAAGAAAAAGAACACAAATATTTATGACATATACACAGTCTCCAAATACTTGAAATTGCTTTGGCAAGTCAAAAAAAAAAACAAGGTTTAAGTTGAACTGCTAGAGAGAAAGACAGAGGCTCAATGACGCAAGTGACTCAAATTAAACATATACAAACATCTAGTGAAGAGTAAAGCTCATCTAGGACAGCAGCAGTTTTCAAAAACTGGGGTTTGAAAGAGTTTCAGGGGGTCAAGTGCAAAGGTTTTGTGGGAAAAAACTGTACCAAAAATAATAATAATAAAAAAAGTACAAATAAATAAATTGGAAAATTAAAATTAGTAAAATGCATTTAAATAAAATAAATAAAATAATAATACCCTTATTTGAAATTACAGTACTTCTAGTAGAAAAAAAAATAAAAATCAACAAAATAAAAACTATACATATCCCAGTTAATATTTTGTGCATATAGGCTATGGCAACACATGTGATATATTCCTCAAATTAATTTAATTAATAAATCTGAGAATCAAAATATCAAATATAAAAATAATTTTTGATAGGCAAAGTATCAGAGAGATACTAAAATGCTGTAAAAGATGCTTGGAGTGATGCAATGAAACGCATTCATAAAACCATTTCTATCTATAGACTTATGCACATAATTCGTTTTACAGACTGTGCCTACACATGAATTCTGTTATTTATGAGTTTTAGACCACTAGACCACCAGGCTACACTGAAGAAGCTCGAATAGCTTTGATTTGCGTAATATTTTTGGTCAATACATAATTCCCACAGATGACTAAAATGCTGTAAACAGAAATAAAAAAGAATGAGTAGGTGTGTCCAAACTCAGGCTAAAGCTGCATGCATGAATCATGAAATGACAGCAAAATGAGAAACGATTAGAGTTTCTGATAATGGTCTGACAGCTGAATTACAGGAACGTCAAACAAAAGCTTAATTTTGTACATAAACCACACAAGTGTCATGATGGTTTTAGAGCGTGCGACCACATCATGCTGATTAATGCGTGGCACTACTTGAGAGGTGATGGTGCAGAATAGGATGTGCGTGAAAGCACAATCTGAGGTCACGAAGCCAAGACATGTGGTTATACTCTGCTGCATCTTTTAACGTCACCAGCATCCTTTATTCTGCATGATAACTTGGTTTCTTAAATCGTATGACCGCCCTTTATTGTATTACTTTAATCAGTCTGAACAATATACACAAACCTCAGGCATTCAGAATATGCAATAAGATGCCAAACTGATGAGAATGTAAACACTTATATAAAGCCACACAGTTGAAAGTAAAATACGCAAACCCGGAGTAACACCAGGTGAAGTATTCAGTTGTTTAAAACAGATCTGTCTACAGGATGTGAGAGCCTAACCACATTTTTAGTGCAAGTCTGAATGATATATAGCATCTGTTTCGATGTGAAGGAATTAATTGAAGGAAATAACATTTTAAAGCACTTTTTTCTGCTTTTATTCGCCAAACTACTAATAAACAGCTAAAACTAAACTATATTTGTGACTTCGTATAGCATTAGCTTCTTCTCAATCCATACACTAGCAGGCATGGATGATATTTGGAGTGATAAAAATAACCCATTCAATGTGTAAACTGCTTTTAAATTAACGTAGATTTTTAAGGCAATTGTAAAAACAATCTGCAAAACAGCAAATCATTTTTTAGCATGTCTTTTTCTGTTATCCACCTAAACAACATCTAATAGAGACTGCAGGGCGTATTTAAATTCAACTGCAGAAATGTTTAAATATGTAATACGTAACGTTAGTCGAAATGTAGAAATTAAATCGTTGCATTATTCCAGCAGCTGTGATTAGCTGCTAACCTACATTAGCTCGCTTGTGTTCTAAAAATGAGTTTTACTGCAAATTTCATGCGTGTTATATTTAACAATTAAGAAAAAACTTTTAAAAAGGAGTGTATTTAGTTAATGTTGATTAAATGTTAATTAGCGTAATCCGTTTTTCGCTCTTGAAGGACTCGCGAGAGGAAAAAAACTGACAGGAAATGCCTCGCGCGCTATCACTAACCTAAATTACAGTAAAAACACTAGCGAGCGTCGATTTAAACCACCAAAATGCTTCGACTAGACCCAAAAGCCGAATAAACGTTACCGAGACTAAAACGGCGATGTTTGGTGGATGGTATATTGTAAAAGTGAGCGGAACTTACCCATAATATTAATGTTCAAGTGCCGCTTTAGAAACCGATCGTTCTTTGGCAGCCCTACATTCCCTTTGATACCACTTCCGCAAAACCCAGCTACGCCAGCAGCGTAACAACCACTCACATGAGCGGAAAAATCTTACGTAAAGTACGTGACTCAACTTTGGTGAATAGCCAGGCAAATCAATAACTCTCGCGATATTAAGTACGCACGCACACCTCCTGGGAGCAGATCAGAAAGAGAGATAAATAATTTAAATATTTTTTTCCTAATAACCCCAATATATTATTTCTGAAATATTTAAATATATTAAATAGGTATCTATGGTCTGAAGACCGCTGGAAAAGCGTTGACCTACATATTTTACTTACACTTTGAAAGTGCCGTTTATGATTTGGTTTGTAAAATGTATATCATTATTATTGGTCTATTGCTGCTGCTGTTGCTATTGTTGTTGTGTTGTTAATTATTTATCATATAATAGTATGGAAGTGGCATTTAATCATTTGCAAACTGATCGTACTTTTAGTTATGTTGAGGTTGAACTATTGATAGAATAACGCAATTATACATGAATTAACATGCAACTGTTTATTATTCTTCATTTAGAATAGTTGCTTTGTGCAATTGATTTTTAGCTTTAAATTAAGTCATTTAAATATTTTGACTGGTCTAACAAATAACGAATAATAAGTTTTCTCATACTTTAAAATTAATTCCTTTTAATGTTTCTCGGTACAAGATTATTCTAATCATAATGTTTGACACTGTTTTTTTTTAACTCAGAGAACGATTACACAGCTAATCTTTACAATAATAACAAAGAAAAAAATAAGTTGAAAAAGTAAGGCATGAATAATTAAT
>JAUMHQ010000076.1:19212679-19224035 GCA_032361165.1 Enteromius paludinosus
TCCCCTGTGCAGAAAAACACCCCCAGAGCATGATGCTTCCAGCCCCATGCTTCACTGTAGGTATGGTATTACTGGGAGGATACTCATCATTCTTCTTCTGAACCTTCTGTGCGATGCAGGATTTTAAACCATGACGTCTTTGTGTATTGCTGATAGTAGCCTTGGAAACGATGGTCCCAGCTCTCTTCACGGCATTGAACAGCACCCGCCGTGTAATTCTGGGCTGATTCTTCACCATTCTTAGCATCACTGATACCCCACGAGGAGAGGGGTATCTTCC
Organism: Enteromius paludinosus; assembly: GCA_032361165.1. Lineage (NCBI taxonomy): Eukaryota > Metazoa > Chordata > Actinopteri > Cypriniformes > Cyprinidae > Enteromius > Enteromius paludinosus. The sequence goes on from JAUMHQ010000076.1 coordinate 19,212,960, forward strand.
GTAGGGCCCCAGTCCGCGGGACATTGTCAGTCATCATTAGCCTCTTCCATTTTCTGACAATTCCTCCAACAGTTGTTGTTTTTTCACCAAGCTGCTCGGCAATTGCCCCGTAGCCCTTTCCAGCTTTGTCAAGGTCTACAATTTTTTCTCGTGTCTTTTGACAGCTCTTTGGTTTTGCCCATGTTGCTACTTAGACTTTGGCTGATTGTGGGGTGCACAGGTATCTTTATGACAGCTAACGAACTCAAACAGGTGCTACTAATTTAGAATGTTAAGCAGAGTGTATCTGGACTTTTTAAAAGCAAAATAACAGGTCTTTGAGGGTCAGAAATCTGGCTGATAAGCAAGTGATCAAATATTTGACACAGTAATTCCCAAATAAATTGTTAAAAAAATCATGCAATGTGATTTCCGGATTTCTCTTTTTCGATCCTGTCTCTCACAGTGGAAATGCATCTATGCTGAAAATTGTAAACCCCTCCATGATTTCTAAGTAAGAAAACTTGCAAAATCACAGAGAGATCAAATGCTTACTGACCTCACTGTATATAATACATACATAACACACAACATACATGATGATTTTTTTCTTTTATTTAAATATTATTTTATGTAATTTTAAATGATATAATTGATGTTTTAAATTTTGTATAATTATAAAATATATAATAATTTTTATTGCTGTGTGATGTGTTCTGACAATTGTAAAAAAGCACCTTATTAAAAATAATATTTTTTTTTATACGTTACTAAGAAATTGCTGAAACACCTATGATGTAATGTTCATGCAAATAACAAAAATATACTTAATTTTATTGTGTCTTTTTTTTAAACACATATTCAATAATTAAAAAAGACAAACAATTACATTTTTTTTTTATTTACCCCAAATAAACATCAGTCAGTTTCCTGAGATTTGAATCATTTTCATCTTACTTAAAATAATGCATTACTCAAATGTTTTTCTTTCAGCATAACTATTTTTCCAGCTTTCCATGCAAATTACAAACACTAATACATTATATTATATTATAATACATTACAATATATTTTTCTGCTAAAGTTACACATGTATTTTAAGAATCTCCATTTCAAACAGGATTTTCATTTTCCATTACAGGACTGATATGTGCTGTGGCAGTGTTTTTTGGACAGTCTCACACATCTTCTCAGATGTATAGTTCAGATGTCAGTGTCCAAACAAGCTTGGCCCTTACCTGACGTGGTTCTGTGTATGTTGATGGTGGAGTTGAATTCTGGACTTCCCTGGTCCAGGTAAATGATGGACTCTATAGGCAGCGGAGCGGCACATTCTGCCCCATTAAAGGTGAAGTACCAGCGCTGGCAACAAGCTGTCTTACACTTCAGCCTGAGTGAGCCGCTGAACAGCACACGGAGAGCACTGTCTGTATGCTGCTTGGTGAACGTACACTCCTGAGGACAAAACACAGGAAGAGCCTGCTTCACAACACACCTGCTACAAAGAAACACATGAACCATACACTGCAAAAATTAAACAAATAAATACAAAATGGAAGTACTCCATACAGGGACTGTACCAGTATAGTTTTTTTTTACTATATAGTATTTGAATGATTACCAAGGGGTTTCCACACCATTTTTTTATTTTCCATATGTTATGATAATTACAGTACTACAACCTTTTATTGAAAATGGAGCTGCATATTTGGCAAAGAAAATGGTCTAGAGGTGAGAAAAATGCTTCAATATTAAGATCTGACATGATTTCTTTATTATTATTATTATTATTATTTATGAATTATAAATAATTTACATTGTTTACTGATTTCAAATTATTTTAATTTGATATATTTAAAAAAAATAAACATGAAAATTTAATATATACAGTATATATACATGTGTATATATATATACAGTATATATTTATAATATATATAATTTTTTTTTGTTACTAAAACCAAATTCCACACTTGAAATAAATGTGAAATAATGTAAAAAAACATAAATATTTATATATGACGCAACATTGATAAAGCTAAAATGAAAACTGAAACTCTAAAAATAAATGCTAAATCCTACAATAAAGTATATAAATAACACTAAAATAAGAATGCACTGCAGACTGTATGATTTGAATCGGCTATAGCAGTAATCATCATGTCCTCTCACTGTAATTTTGCCCAGGTCAATGCCATAGTTGAGAGAGTTCCAGGCACATTGCTTGTAGTTGGGTTTCCACGGTTCTTCAAACCTCTCTGTCACACATTCACCCTTCTCTCCTTTAGCACCATCCCGGCCCGGTAGACCAGGAGTACCTGGTATTCCATTCACTCCTGGGTTTCCTTCCCTTCCCGGGGAGCCTGCTGGACCCTGGAGGCAGCTGGAATACTGAAAATATACAGGATTAAACAGGAGATTTTTGACATGATATTAAACAGCACATTTTGAAGCTTGAAGCGCCTGTAAGAGGTATTAAAAATCTCATCTAACACTAGCCAGCGTAATGCATCTGGAATGAGCTCTTATGGTGGTCTCTGGTTACTGATGAAAATACCATACTATGGTTAATACTTCATATTTTTGCACAATGTTGCTAATGGGCATGGAGAAGTAGTCTATACTGGGATGCTGCCCGCATTAAACCTGGTTGAATGGAGACTGAATCATCTGTCCGTTCAGACTGTAAAACACGGGTCATTATTTCTGTGATTTATTATCTGATTACACAGTTGTGCACAGAGTCTCAGATAAGCAGATAGTATAGGAAACTTAAACATGTCTCTGTTTCAACAAAATACTCTACAGAGTATTTATAATATATCATTTTGAAAATACCAATTTTAAGTGGAAGCATAAACATGCTGTTTTCCTGCATGTCTCTTTAAATGCAAATGAGCTGCTGCGCCCCGCCCCTTCTCCAGAATAGGACAGTGCCTTACAGCACCTTGCTTTGCTTACAGCTAGTATCTTAAGTTTGGCTTTTGTTTATGTTATAAACATGCATAAGTTACAAAAAAAAATTAAAAAAATAGCCAGTTATATCTGTACAGTTAAACAGCTAGGAAAGAAATCACATGTTTATATTAGGTCTGTGTATTAATGTCATCATACATAGTGTGGTCTGTGTATTAATATCATCATACATAGTGTGGTTGTGTAGGCTAAGCACACTGCCAACACACATTTATGTTCAAACGACATCTAAAAGAGAATTTTGCATAATGGTTGCCCTTTATAAAAACTATTAATATAGCGTTTAAGTCAGAGCGGTTTTGAAATGTTTGTCGCTAGGTGCTGCAACCAGTGTGTGCATGTGGTCTTTGATCACGAATCAACTTGATAAATTTGTGAACATGTAATGACACATTTATATAATAAAAGGAAGAATTAGCCTAGTCTCTTACTAACCCGATTAACCAAGCAAAGCACCCTACAAATTAAAGTAATATACAGTAATTCATATAGACCTATGGACTTTGATAATTTAATAATTGAATTTAATTACACTTTCAATGAAACTTTGACAATTTTTATGCACGTTTAGGATAATAATTGCAAGCATTATTATTTAGAAAAGTATCCCTCAACAAAATCCATGCTATGTTATTTTTGTTAACCAATTAAAAACTGAAACTAGTAGAACTTAAATAAAGCTGAAATAGAATTTAACTTTTGCATGGGCATTTAACTGTTTAAAATTGAATTTTGAAAATTAAAAGTTGAATATATTGAAATGACTAAAAAATAAAAAGTATAGTAAAAAAAAAAAGAAAAAAAAAAAAAGAAAAAAAAAAAATATATATATAGGCCTATATATATACACACACACACACACACACACATATATATATATATATATATATATACATACATACTTAAAAAAAAAGAAATAATACAAATTACCAAAAGCATGCAACACGGCTAAAATTATAACTGAAATCAAAACTGAACATAATAATAAAAGCTTGCTTAAAATATTGCAATAGCATACACATGATAGGCATCATTGGAGGCTAGGTGGCACTTAATACTAGTTTTAGCAAATACACTAACAGTCAAAACATGATATTATGTTATGCATGCATTTGATCTTCTATAAGAACTGGGGAAACAACGGTGCAGAGCCTTTGTGAACAAAGAAGCATTTTAATGAACATTCACCGAGGAGGTGTAGACTTATGCCAACGCCACTGATGGATGAGAAACTTCGCCAAAATGCCAGGTGGAACAACCAGCAGGCTCTCCGATCATGCAGAAAAAGCGCATGCATAATAGGCTATTTAGAGTTTTGTGCAAATGCTCGCGCATTAGTGAAGCAGTGACACACCAAACATTTACATCTCAATAAGAAAGCGGCTTCCGGGCGCAACGGGTCGAATATGAAGCGATGTCACCGCCGTAACCCAAGCTCGCCTGCGTGAACAATACACGGCTCTGAGCGCAGGAGGTCTGGCTTCAGCATTAAGCAGCTCCGCTGTCACCTGAGTCTCTTCTGCAAGAGTAATGCAGCTTCTAATCAGCATGCCTGCGAGCACAGAGCTGTGGAAATAAGGGCCCTTAAATAGGTAATAAATCTTCCCGATACAGGCCACGGGCAAGCCAGGAAGTGAAATGTATTCATATTTATAAGCTTGCAGTGCCGTGGCCGAGCTCAAACCTTCAGTGCGTCTGGCTCCGCTGCTTTTTATTGACAGAACACACCTGAGTGTCCTGCAAACAAAGCCTTGAGATGCACACAGCCTCATTTTATTCGGCAGCTAGTGGTACCAGGTTCATTAGTGACGCTTCCCCGACTGGTCTGAATGAGAAATTCACCCTCCATATAATCTACCCACCGCGAGTAAATTCAAAAGGATTACCGCGCCTGTTTTTCATTACAATGATGAATCGACTGGAATGTTTACCTGATACAATCATTTACAATAGAACACTTGCTGATAGAGTAACTGTGATTCAGGAACTAAGACATTTTTCACAGTCTGTGATCAACAGATCCCTGGATTAGTTTTATTTCAATGATTGCAGTTTATGATAAAACATCCTAACTAATCTGTAGTCTGCACCTTGCTGTTTAGGCTGGGCAACTTTTTCGGTGGGAAAAAGTTGTTATAAAGTCATTTTGAGAGCATGAAGTATATTAACGTCGATTATAGTTGTGGCTTGTAACAATATATCTCAAAACGTTATTATAATAACCACGATTAAATGAATTTGTAGAAAGTAGCATTGCAGGCTGTGACATGCTCACCAATGCAGTGAAAGGGTGTTGTCAGAATAAGAGTCCAAACAGCTGATAAAAACAACTCCAGTCCACCAGTTAACATCTTGTGAAGCGAAAAGCTGTGCGTTCATAAAAAAACTAATGCATTCAGATCTTTAACTTTGCTTCTTGACAAAACCCAGATCGTCCATAATCATTTTACTAGACTTTCTTGGACTGAAGTGAAATTAATTTATGGAGATGGATGGATTATTGTGATGTTTTTATCAGCTGTTTGGACTCTCACTATGACGGCACCCATTCACTGCAGAGGATCCAACTACCCTGATAGCACACACACATCTAAGTGATGTCTATTTGATGTCTGCATTACATCTTGAAGACGTATTATTTAGGTTGTTCGCTCATCAGCTATACGTCTATTGGATGACTCCTTTTAGATGTCAAATAGACGTCTATAAGATGTTTTTTTAAGATGTTTATGATTTAGAACGTATGTAAAACTGACGTCTGCCAGATGTTTGCCAGATGCTTTTCAGATCAAGAGATCTTTAACAGACATCTTGCAGATGTATGTGTGCTGTCTGGGTAGCGTTAGAAACTAATTGACAATAAAATAAAAACAATGACGTTAACAAACTTCAGTTCTTAAGGGGGCGCTAGAGCCACATAACATTGTGCTAAATGGCTGCTATACCCCTGAGAAATGCAATACTTTTTACAAATTGTGGTTGGAGGGACTGGGCATCCCAGCAAAGCTTTAAAATAGAGCAATTGTATCTGGTTTTGGCATTCCCATTCTTGAGTATGTTTCAGGCCTTATAAAGATCAATCACATCTTTACAGATTCTTAAAAGTGAAACGTGATTCTACATCTCGTAGAATTAATAACTTTAAGACGTGTTATGGCTTGCTGTAGCTTGAGAACTGGAATATCAGACATGCATGGGTTGCTGGTTATGTCTGGGCTATTCAAAGTTAACTTTGGCTTACTAATAAAAATGCAGATGGTTCCACTGGCAAGATTGTTGAATAAAATTATGCAAAAGATGAATATCAAATTTGTCTTGAATTGGACCTCGGGAGATTTCAAAGCAATCAAGGAATGAAATGAGGCGAGGAATTTTTAACAGCCAACAGCTGTATATTCAATTGACTTTGATGACGAGAGACAATGTTCGAAATGGAATACTAGCACACTGCATACTATGCAAACTGTTCACAAAGTGCCACGTTTTGGTGATCTTAATTTTATTTTGCAATGAAAAAAAGAGTTGAAACTCCTGCTAAAAAGTTAAGTTAAAGGAGTAGTTCTCCCAAAAATGAATTTTAGCTGAAAATGTACTCACCCTCAGGCCATCCAAATTGTAGATGAGTTTGTTTCTTCTTAGATCACTTGCTCACTAATAGATCCTCTGCAGTGAATGGGTGCCGTCAGAATGAGAGTCTAAACAGCTGATGAAAATATCACAATAGTATTCATGTTGCACAAGTTTAAAGTGAAAAATGCCTTAATGATGGATTTGTTTCTTACAAACCCACAAGATACTAATTAATGGATTGGAGTGGTGTGGATTACTAATGGATTATTGTGATGTTTTTTTATCAGCTGTTTGGACTCTCATCATGACGGCACCCATTCACTGCAGAGGATCCATTGGTGAGCAAAAAAACAAAAATTTCTCCAAATCTATTACAATGAAGAAATAAACGCATCTGCTTCTTGGATGGCCAGACGGTGAGAATGTTTTCAGCAAATTTTCAATTTTGGGTGAATTGCATTGCGTCAAACAAAGTGCATTGTAGAATGCAAAGCACAGGTACAGTATCATCCACTCCCTCGCAATAAAGTGTTACAATTCTGTCTAGTTTCCTGCAGAATATTCACTCTTAGTGGGCTCTGAACAGAGTTTAAACAGCTTTGTCACATCCTTTTTAGCAATCAATCCATTGTTACCGCTTGGTTAACTGGTCCCTGTGACTTATATTCTTCTCGCATCTGCAAAAATGAATCTGGCATTGTTCAATATTGGCAAAGGCTTTAGTCAATAAGAAAAACTTGCACTGTCTGCAGGAAATCACAGTTACTGTATTGATTTCTTCAAGAGACAGAATCAGCCAGCATAGCCAATTATTTTATAGTCACTCATACTGCACGTAATACTAAAGCGTCTGATTTGACGACCTCTCTCAGACAAACCAAGAGTTTCTAGAACTTCTGCGAGGGGGACCAACCTTCCTATGTGAAAAAGCAAAGAGCAGATGAAAGCTCTTTAATATTTAAAAAAAAAAAGACTTGCTTAAGTGTACTGAGGTTTCTCTTGAAATAAACCCCCCAGAAATCTAACATTTCTCCTTTAGATGTTCAAAAATGATCTCAAACTGTGCAAACAAAGTTTGCAATCAGTATGATCTCAAGCGCTATTCATCAAATAACGGATGATCTGAGGCGCCACAGTATGCACATTCAATGTTTAGCCCTATACTCTTACATAATAAACATAAACATCTTAATAATTAAGTGAAACGTAATTTAGTCTCCAGAGCAAATCAAGTTTTCTTTGGTTTTAAATGCATTACATAAATATACAAAACATTACATGTAAAGTTATCTTACCCTTTGAAGATCATGTTTTGCAAGAGTGGCAAAAATAATACAATAAATACTTAAAGTCTTACTTTCTCCATGTAGTCAACATCCTTCTGTCGCAAACCTCTGGTTTTTAATTTTTCAGCTTCGTAACATGCAAACAATAAGCAGGAGACGATCAATACTCGTGTTTTGAAGTGTCCCATGCTGTATTTGAGCTGAGAAGTTAGAGAAGACAGGGCTGCTTACATCTGTTGAGCTCTAGACAGGACTGAAAGAGTGAGAGAGAGAGAGAGAGAGAGAGAGAGAGAGAGAGAGAGAGAGAGAGAGAGAGAGAGAGAGAGAGAGAGAGAGAGAGGTGGGGCTGATGCGATCTCTCCAGGGACCAATTATTCCCAGACCGCCAGTGAAACTTCCCTCCACATGTAGAATTGGATTATAATGGGCCATGATATGACATAAAACAAGAATCAATAATTCTGATGGTCTTTTCAGTGGTTTCACAGAATCTACTGATGTTCTGCACAGGTGAGGTGACCTCTCACCCTGAGCCTGTTGTTTTATTTTTGGTCTGTTCTCCTCATCCAATTATGTTGCAACAGTCTTTTTTTATGTGTGTCAGAGCACTCTGAAAAACTGTTTTTGTCCCAGCTGGAAATGTTGCATTTAATGGGATAGTTCACCCACAGCTAACAATTCTGCCATTGTTTACTCTCCTTGATGACTGGCCAAGTCTGGATTTTTTTTTTCGTCCATAGAAAATAGCAGGAAGTACTTTGCTGAGTTCATAGTGCTCTGGCCCATGCAGCAAAGGAGAAATCATTATAAAAGTAGTATTTTGCACTGTATTCATCAAATCTAAACCGATATTTGCTCTAATAAAAGCGGCAAGCAAAAAAGAAAAAGAAAAAGAGATTTAAAGATTGAAATAGATTCCTCATCTTTGCAGGGTTCATTTTTAAGGTTTGCTGAGTGTCTCCAAAGCTCACAACATGAGCACTATTTTAATGTCCATATTTTACGCTCAAATACTGTTTTCAAAATTACTTTTTGGTTGCTTCAGTTTTCAGTGAATGGTCCCCCAAAATAGCCTGATGTCCTCTGATAATCAAGCAGTTTTTTCACACATTTACACCCAAAGTAATTTATAATATCTTTGTTATAGCATTATAATCCATGAAGCAAACCAACCAGCCATGAGAAAATTATTGTCATATTTTTATTTAAAGCAACGTTTTTGAAAATTTATTTTTCAAAGTTGTAATAAATGATTTCTTAAATTATTTTTAAATTTTCAATATTTTTTTTAAATGAACTCTTCATATCTATACACAGTACACACATGTTAATAATGGGTGAGATAAACTGGAATTAATTGGTTTGACAGTCAGTTCTTCTAATACATATACTGTTGAACACATTATATCTATCTATCTATCTATAGTATATATATATATATATATATATACACACCTATTTTAATTATTTTAAAAGTGTAGGGAGACAGACTCAACCCATTCACTGTGTTTTTTTTGGTGTCATTTGTTTGCTGCTATAAAAGTGCTTATTTCTTTGTGTAATCATGGGAAATGTAGTTTTTTTTTTAGTTAATGTCTTCAACAGCAGCGTATAGCATCGATTAACAACATAATAGCTCACAGCAGATCAGTCTTTAATGGTTAATAAGTTACTTTTAAAAATCTGTTCTTATGGAGAAAATGAAGGGATTTTTGCTCCTAGAACAAGAATGTTGCTCAATAGTGATTTGGTTTTTCTTACAACACTATAAAAAGTCAATACATGAAAAATAATTGGAGAATTACTTTTAAAAAGGTGCCTTTTGTGTCCACCCTGTAGTATAAACATAACTGACATGACACAATTTTTTAGACTTCTTAAAATCAACACTCAAATCTTATTACTCCATCTAATTCTGCATATACTGGCAGACTAAAATGTTTGCAAGTTAGAGTTCCCTTCAACTTCACATTTAAAACAAGCGGCCCATTCAATATTCCCGTCTCCCTCCATTTTTCCTGAACGGCAGCCCCCTGGCGACATCCCAAGGCTGGAGGAGAAGCAGATCTGTGTACTTACTGTACAGAGCGGCGTTTCTCTGTGACTGAGGTCTTCCTCTCTGCTGAATCGGCTCTTTTTCCCCGCATCACAGCCGTCCATTCATCGCTCTGTCGAGACATTATAAAAACGAACAGTTTTGTATTTTTCAAATTATAAATTTAAGCTGCTATAAAGTAAACGTTCCGCCGTATGACTGGCCAGCTACTGTGGCCCCTGGACGAGGGCCTTCTAGTAATATTTTCTAAGCTTCATTGTTCATTTTATATGCAGTGACTTATGCATACACCCTGAAGGGTCTGTCAGGCTGGAGTGTTTGTTTTCGGGCCAAGTATTGAGTGATGAAGAGCGGTTCGATGAACTTAAGGCCACTGACGGTGGGTGGGACGGTTGTTTTTCAAGAACAGGGATGGTAACTTAAAGGTTGTAGGTCAAATCGTTTAAGGGCTGATCATGAATGCAGAATCACTTATTTTTAAGGTACAGACAGAATACATGCTGTTTGTGAGTTTATCTGTGCTGGTCGTCTATTTTAGACAAACCCCTAAATAGCATAAAAAGATGCTTGATTTGTCAAGAAGACAGTAGATGGGTGGGTTTTGTGTCATTAGAAAGCATTGATAAAGCATCAGTTACAATACTTAAAAATGTTTTTATTGTATAAAGTTTTGGAACGGGTAAGATTTTTCTTGTTTTTTTAAAAAGAAGCCTCTTCTGCTCACCAAGGCACATTTATTTGATTAAAAACTACAGTAAAAACTGTAATAATGTGAAATATTATTACAAATTAAACTATAATGGACTATGAAAGATTCATATTTGGTTTTGGGAGTCCCCAACAACAGGTTGACTTGCATACAAGATTAAAAAAAAAACTTTAATTTTATGTAATATGCATTTATTTTTATCTTATTTGTTCAGTGACTCCCTAATTATTCATTAAAGGATTCATTTGTCCAAGCCTTTTCCTGATGCTAATCTGTGATGTTTGGTCACTTTCACTTAAAGCAGTGTTTGTGAGTTTTTAAACTCTCCAAAAGCAGCATCTAGAAGCAAGGAATAAATGTACGTTTTCATTCAGACTAATGCAAAAAACAAGTTTTCCACATGTTTTCCAAGAGATTTAAAGATTTAAAGGAGAAGTTCACTTTTAAAAAAACTTTTGCTGATAATTTACTCACCCCCATGTCATCCAAGATGTCCATGT
>JAUMHQ010000076.1:19232577-19247677 GCA_032361165.1 Enteromius paludinosus
CCTTACCTAAGCTACATACCTTCTATGTACAAATCAGAGAACAATTTAAAATATTCTCTCAATGCATTCTATGGCACCTTTATGAGTGTATATGAGTGTATACATAAACGTGGGTCTTTTTTTTTTAGGATTCAAGTTAAAATGCGAGTATGAAAAATGATCATCATCAGGCGTTTGAGGAACTATTTTTGTTCATCTCTGAAGCTTCACTGTAGAGAATTGTGATAATAAAACCAATCATTTAAATGTTGTGTTACTAGGACATGCATATTATTGGGAGATATAAAATGAAAAATATATAATTTATATAAGTAGTTTGCTATACTGTTATAAAGATATCACTGGCTTACATTACTCTTACATTATTATCAGGATTCTGCACCAAATTGTATATTTGCATTATTTTGGGCCTCCATATTCCTCACTATATTGTAACGTGTTCAGAATGTTCTTGTGTTGTGGAAAACAAAGTGTTTAATGTTAATGTTGCACTTTATTCCCTTTTGCGTTTGGGAAGTGTTGTTGGATGTTCAGGTGTATTGGGAGGGAGGGTCCACCCCCTAGGGTGTATATAAGGGGAAACTGAGATAAACGGAGACAGAGAGTGCTTCGCTGTTTCAAGTGGGGTTCTCTCTTAAGTCGGGGTGTGTACGGCGTGGGTGACAACAGCCCGAATAAACACCCCTTTGCATCAAAGCGCGTCGTCCTTGTCTGAGAACGCTACAATATCATATGAGCCACAAAAGCCTTTTTGTCTACAGTTTCAATAAAGGGCTACTTTAAAAAAAAAAAAAAAATAAATAAAGAAGTTACAATTATTTCATAGGCTATATCAAGTATTACACAATAAACTGACATTTTCCAGAGGGTTTCACAATGCACACTATCAAACACACACACACAAAATGAAAACTAAACTAAAAATTAAATGAATATTTGAGCATTGCAACCCATCACATTACTAGGCCAGGATGTGTGCAAGACTTTCATTCACTCAAGTTCCGTACCTCATCACCTCCGGTCTAATGGGACAGTGTCACCTGCACCATGCAGCCTGTGCTTCAGATGCTGCCACTTTATATTGAATTCTCCAGACAGAAGCAGACGGCTGTGAAAGGACTCAAAAGACCTTACAGTCAGGAGAAGAGAATGTCTTGTGCTGTGCTGGAAACAAAACCTGCTGAGCTGCCTTTCTTTGTTCGAATCATAAAACTACCGTTTGCATTATTTAAAAATTATTACGTTAATAAATAATAAAAAATATTTAAAAACCAAATAAATCAGTTTCTTCATTCATTGTCTTAATTTTAAAAAGTATTTTTAATCCCAAAATCTAAATTCAAAATTATATATTACAACTTGTTTTCTAAGGAATTAAAGGTTTTGTTGAGTATTTTTAATAGTGTTATTTGTCTAATTTTCTTCCCATAACACAAAAGATGATTATTGGAAGAATGTTGATGATCACATAATTTCAGATCCATTTGGGTTGCATTGTATTTTTGTCCAGACAATGAAAGTGAATTGGACCAGATACTGCTGACCAAATATCCTCACGTTCTGGATAAACTATGCTTTAAACATAATTCTAACAAAATATTCAGTGAAAGTAATGTTTGAATAAAATAACCTAATTTTAGGTTAGCTGCATTTGACGTGAGAGCTCATGCAGTCACTACAGGAGAGCTGGGCTTGTTCTTGTGGTGACATCTCCTGCCTCCTCAGAGTTATTAGTCACATGATGAGGGCCTATGAGTAAAAACGGAAGCACACAGGTTGCAGACGTTCAAGAGGGCCGGGTTCCTGCTGGGTTTAGTGTATTCAGGTTACTTACAGATCTGCAGATATGAGCTGTGCGTCATCTGAACATTCAGATCCAGTCTGCTCCTGTCGGTTTTGAGGACTGAGTGTGACTTTACTGAGGCATAAAAGCTGTCGTAATTTATTACATATAATCTGTATCACATAATCAGGTTCTAATATTAAGCACTTGTAATTAGATTATATTATGTTTGTAAAAAGTATGTAAAATGCTCAGATTACAGTTACTTTTCATTAATTACGTAATTAAATATGCATACAATGGTGGTACATGATTCATAAATCTATTGATTTCCTTTCTACATATTCAAGTAAAAAAATACAATCCACATCTTTGTAAAAAAAATCTTTGCTTCTAAATCTGGGGACTAAGCACCTTTCAGTTATTAAGTCTATGTATGAGATAAATACAAAAAGTATAGATAAACTCTGTCTTCATCACATACAGATCTGAAAAAATCTGTTTCAAACCTATAAACTTTGAATGTGTAATGTAATGTGTTCATGTAATCCAGGGATTTATGAACTTTATTGTCAGTAAAATGTGAAGACCTCAGATACATTTTTCAATTATGTTCACAGTTACTTCACAACGAGTAATCTAATATACAGTGGTGGCCAAAATTGACATATCTGAAAATACTGACTTTTTTTTTTGCCTCCAAGACTTAATTTCTTATCGTTCATGAAACACGCAGATGGTTGCTCTGAGCACAAAAAATATCACGTGACGTGAGTCTTTTTTTTAATTATTATTCACTTTTAACTTTGGTATATCAAACTTTAGCAGTAATTACTGAAGCACGTCTCTCTGGCATAGTGTCAATATATTTCCTAAGAACTGCAACAGTATCCCATGCTTTCTGCAGTTTTCCTTTGCAATAGATCTGACCGGTTTATTCTTTCAACTGACCCCGAATGTACTAAATGGGGTTGGGGTCCGCAGTTTGAAGGGGCCAGTCTATCATTTTCAACGCTCCAGCAGATTCTTTATGGCAATAGTTTGTTTTATGCGTATTGCAATGTAACGTTTCCTTCAGAACGCTGTACACAAAGCAGCACTGCACTCACAAGCACTGATTTATCAGGCATTACGGGCATGATACAATGAAAAAAATTAATCAATTGGACCAATCACCGCAGATTAGTGTCACACAGAGGAGGAGTTTCGAAAAATGGATCGTTAAATAAATCGTTTAGGAGTCTTTGAGAAAATAAGGTAAAAATACATGCTTATTATTAGTTTTTTTTTTACCTTACATGCATGTCAACCTAATGTCGGGCAACCGTTTGACTGAATTGGTCCTTGGTGGAATCAAAATCTGTCAAGAACCTTTTATGCACCTTTGTTTTCAAAATTGTAACGGACATAATCTCCGAAGATGCAAACAGAATACAGACTTGACTTCAGTTGCAGATTTCTGGAGAGTTTGAGAATAAATGCAGTTCTCAAGCCAAAATACTGACAGTGCGAACGTATAGATCGCAGAGTTTTTCGGTGCTAAAGTGGAACCGAAGGCAATGCATTACATCCAGGTTTCATTCCCAGAGCACCACACTGTTGTCTCTTCCTCAATTTGGACTCATTCTCTTTTAATTCACTGGATTTTATTTACAAGCCACTGGACAAATTGTCCTGTCAGCTTGTGTGTTGTATGGTGCTCCATTTGATCAACCTCAGCTTTGTTTAAATGCCCGTCACCGCCTGTAAACCTGTCTCGCTCACTCCATTGCCATTCCTCATCAATAATTGATCACGTCTCAATTCTGGAAGGAACTAACAACATCCAGCTTGAAGCTCCACGGTGTAGAAGTCCCACGTTCTGTTTGATCCTCCGCTTTCATGTTGCATGTAGCTTTCAAGCACCGCTAGTGTTCGAGTTCCCATGCACGAAACGTCATTCATCATGCACAATTGTGCTGGACTAATCCTGGGTTCCGATCTGGATAACATCCGTCCTTAAGAGTAAGCACGATTAGCGTGACCTAAACGATAGAGAAAAATAACCCTAACATAAAAAATGTAGTATGAAGCCCTGCATACTAACGTCGTGCTAATATTTCCCACAATTCCTTCACGCAAAGGTTTTGATGGTTCACTTTCATGTTTTGTGAGGAATGTGAAGCTGCAGCTAAATTTATAAACCTAATCTGGGCAAAACAACTAATTACAGTCTTAATTAGTTATATACTGTATATCGAAACACTTCAACTGAACTATTTTAGCTAATGAATTTAAATGAACTAATTATTCAGTTATGTACACCCACACACTCAGAAATGTATTTTTGCACAATCTGTAAAATGTTATTAGCTGATTATTATTATTTAAACAAGCACTTTGTTACAAATGATCTGGATGTCCACAAATTAAGCATATATCTATCTAAATTAATAATAAGAAATTAGTATATTAGAATAGAATAATGATGCTGAAAATTCATCATAAAACATTTTTTAATTTATTATAAAATTGCAATTGCAATAATATTTAATATTTTGAATGTATAAAGGAAGTCTTGTTGAGCATAAGACACAAAAAATCTTTTGATCATTTATATTGTACTTAATAATAACCAGCATCTGGTTAATGTCATCTCAAATGTTTTGTTGCAAAATATAATTCATGCACTCCAATTGAACACTTTTGAACTGAAAGGAATTGTCACCATACCTTGTTATGAATATTAATTTGGGAAGCAACCAATGAATCCGTCTGTAATTTTAAGCCCCCAGTCCTCACACATACATCATGCAAGCACAGCTTTGAATATTTAATGAAATAATCCAGCAAATGTAAAAAAGCAGATTACTTTTTATTTGTAAGTGGCATTTACAAATGGATATTTACCTTTTATTTTACAAATTTCTCACAAAAATATAACTCTTTTCAAAAAAGTTTAAATATCTGTACATTTGATTTGAATGCATTTACAAGAGTGATGGACCCATCTGAAGGAGCCAGTGTCTAAAAGCAATCCTAAATCTTTGACAGTGTTCGATATTTTGTGTCACTAATAGGAATAGTGAGAGCCAAACACAGCACGACGACGCCGCTCAACACGTACCCGCTGGAGGAAACAAAACCATCTGTATAAATATACAAATTGTTGATGAAAAGACATTATGGGCAGCGGCACAAAGAACTCAAACATAGCACCGATGCTATATTTGATTATATTTGGCAGGTATGTGCAAAAGTGACTTTTTGTAGAACAATTAAACCATTACTAGCTGTAGTTGATCAAGAAATAAACAGAAAATTTAACCCATTTTCCCCCACAACACCAGTGAAATATCATACAAGGCACTAGTATGAGTTATGAAACAGAACATATAAAAGCAGGAAATCTGCTTATAGCCGGTCGGATGGGAAGTGAGCAAATCTGCGAAAATCCAATACAAATCTGAAGAAAATATGAAGGTTGGGAATAGCTGGGTAAAAGTTTTTTTTTCTCCTAAAGGTGAAGCGTGTAATTTTTTGTCACTTAAGGGAATTGAAAATAGTTTCCCACTTTTATGGGCTGTTCATACGGGACACATTCTTGCGTTTCCATTTGCACTATTTTTTTTTTGTATTTCTAATACCATGTTAGCTTCTTTGGCTATTTTCATGGCCGAAACCATACACTGGAAAAATGCAGTGTAGAATTTGCTTAAAACAATTTTAAGTTAGAAATTGCTAGTAAATAAAAAAAAAAAAAAAAAGAAAAACACCACAAGCAACACACGTATAAATTAAACGCAACGTTTCAGTAGAAAGTTCTTGTAAAAAGTACTCCAGGAATCTATTTACAAATAAAAAAATCACGTTCATGGAAAATTTGAAACAAGCTAAATAAACCCATTTCAAATACTATATTTGGATTTCGGCGTTATTTTTAATTTGTTGATCTATGCAAATGCTAAATGAATGCCTTTGGCGGTTACGTCACTTCTTAGTTTGTTATGATGCACTCAGCATATCCATTTTGAAACAATGGAGCAATCAGATGATATTTACAGGACATTTGAAGTCGAGTGTTTATTAGCAATTGCGAATGGATGATGTTTAGTTACACTGTTTTAAACGCTAGAATGTGTTTCTGTCTGAACAGCTTTTCACCTCCAAGATTCAGAAGCTGATATGTTGGGATGCTCGATCAAAAAGTGTATTGGGAAAAGCACCACAGAGCCACAGTGTTACACTCTTCAGGAAGTCAACCTACGGATGTCTTACAGTTAGAGAGAAAGCAATTAACAACGAAGACTTACAAACTTCACCTTTAAAAGGAATAGTTCACACAAAAATCTGCTGAAAACGGACTTATTCTTAGGCCATCTGAGATGCAGATGAGTGTGTGTTTGTTCATGGAAACGGATTTAAAGAAATCCCTCACTTTCTCAGCAACGGATCCTCTGCGGTGAATGGGTGCCATCAGAATGAGATTCAAGATAGCTGATAAATACATCACAATAATCCGCAAGCAATGCACACACCATTCCAGTCCATCAGTTAATGTCTTGTGAAGCGAAAAGGTGTATTTGTGCAAGAAACAAATTCATCATTAAGGCATTTTAACTTAAAAGTCACTTCTGGCCAATATGAATGCACAATCCAAATGAACAGTTCCACATATGTCGAGATGGCTGATTTCTCTCCTAATTCAAATAGGACTAATTTTGCACTGAAGAAAGCTATTTTATCCACCTTTTTCCTGATGTAAAAATGGGCGCAGCCAATTTGTAAATTCTATAGGTATAGCTTCCGGTCTCATCCGCGTCCAGCTATTTCTAGCTGCTCACTTCTGTGTTGAAGAAAAAGGTGGATAGATAGAAGACATTTTAGTCAGAAACATATAGTTTTGCATTACAAGATGTGTGTTGATTACTTGTGCTTTACTGTGATGTTTTTTTCAGCTTGTTTGGACTCTCATTCTGACGGCACCCATTCACTGCAGAAGAACCACTGGCGAGCAAGTGATGCTAAATTTTCTCAAATATGTTCTGTTGGATACACTCACTCATTTACATCTCGAATGGCCTAAATACTTATTCTTTTTTTTTAGTACTATTCCTTTAAAACATCCAATCGTGATAACCATTTGCAATAGCAATCATTCCTCATTAAAAATTCCACGAGGAAGTTGCTGAGCATCATCCAATAGGAACGCTCGTGTTCCATAAGCGACTTGGGAGGTTAGTAGGTTTAAGTGCACTGTGACGAGATGATGTGCACAGTCTGAACGGGCGTTCACACACACAGCCTTTCCATCACACGCTGAGATGCGTTGTCAGTAAAAATAAGCCAGTTTGACAAAGAATCAGTTTTCTTGGCGGTACAAATGAGCCTTCTGCAGAGGAAAGAGTCTGAATATAAATCGCAGCAGAACTTAAGCATCATATCATGAAGCAAATGAACAATTATCGATGCATGAATGAACATTAAACGCTCATGATTTCTGACAAGGTTCTCCATGCATCTTTTTTTTTCGGAGCAGAGAAATCATACAGAACATTAACTTCACCATTTTGTCTACAGTATCTGACAAGAGACAGATCACGATATCACATCAAATGTCTTCGCTCTCACCGGTAGTCACAGGATCGTGTTGACTTGCTTAAACGTTTGTCAACGCAGCAAATCTCTGTATGTGTGAACGCCCCTGGAATGGCTTAAAAGAATTTGCTGCATATGAAAAACTCACGTCGGGAAAAAAGGACATTTTTTGTTTTCTTTTAAATACAAAATCAACACTCTCAGAGTGAGATGTAGATAATATAGAGTGCTCCACTCGAACGGTGAAGAATATGTCGTTTTTCTGCAAATCCGTGCACAGCTTCCAGCTGCCGTCTGAGTACCGCATCCCAAACTGTGCTTCAAAGTTGCTTTCGACGAGACTAAAACAGGTAAGATACCAACGCAAAAGTGACAGCATCAGACCCTCAAACCATTGTGCAAACCGTATTGAGATTGGGATCGAAGCGGACGACCTTTCCCTCGATGGATTTGGAATTGGTGTTGTACATGGGATTCTCGAACGTAGCTTGACCGTTGTTGTTTTCATGCACAGAGCAGCCGCTGTACTCCGCTTTATCAGACTTCCTGCGATCAAAAGAAGGAAAAAGAGTATCAGGAATCACCTTTTCTAATCTCTGTAGTTTCTCTGAAGAAATTGCACCCACCTCTGTTTATAGAGATAAAACCCAAAGCCTGCAAAAATCAGGGCGAAGAAAGGCACAAGAATTGCAACGGCCACAGAGCTGCTGTTGGTTCTGGACGGAACCTCTGGGCTCTGTGTGGGCTCTATTATGTTCAGACCTGTAATGTTGCATGATGGGAAAATAGTTATTTTGAACAGAGTCAAAGATATCGGATTTATCTCAAGATACATGCAAGTGCAATTAATTTGCTACTACATAAATTAGTTATGCAAGATATTATGCAAGAGTCAGGAAAGATCTGCTCGTATTGTAATTAAATGATCCTGTGGTTATAAGTGGATAACTGTTGCTAGGGATCTATAATAAGTGCAATTCTTATTCAAAATATAATATAACGTGGTGCCATAGACTATATATATATATAACTTATATTATACACACAGAATTTTTATTAACATATATTATAAACAGCTTTACATACATTATATATAATGCTGTCAAACAATAAATGGCACCCAAAATAAAATAATTTTTTGTTTAAATATGTGTGTATTATATAACATGTGTATATAAATACACAAACATGCATGTATATATTTCAGAAAATTATGTTTACATATAATGTAATTTACATATGCATAATAAATATAAACAGTGCACACACATATGTAAATAATATGTACACATATTATGCAAACAGACGCTTTGATTTCAGATGTGATAAATCATTTGACTGCACTAATATATATAGTTCAGATGCAAACGCCTCTAAGTGCGTCTATAAAATTACCATTTTTTCTGGTACTTCTCAATGGCTTGAGGCTGGCATTTACCCCGATTTAAAGTGAAAGGTCTTGATGAACATATACTATGTGTGGAGAGCATTCACTCAGTATCATTATCTCATTTTGACCAAGATGGCTTTTAGAGGCTTTTGCATCTGAACTCTTCATATACATACTCTCCTTTTTGTCATTATTGCTTGCTTGGCTGATCTTAAAAACAAATATAATTTCAATGTAGCATACCTTGTCTCTGTAGTCCAAACGGGCCGTAGTCTCTAGCTTGAACAAAGCCTTGATACAAGTATGTGTTTCCTTCATGGTCAGCAGAGACCTCGAGGAGAACAAAAAAGAGATGAACATCATGTTCTCTCGAATTCTGAAAAGAGCCAATGTTCTGTGCAATATTTCAGGGTTTTGCTTTTACTGCAAAGTTTAAAAATAGCCAGAGATGTGTTTTGTGAACTAAAGTTTAAAGCTTAAACATACAGCTACTAAAAAAAAAATGGTACACAATTTGGGTACACAAATTTACAGCGATTCGAGCAAGACCTAGAACTACTGAACAAACATGCAGCCTGCAGTAAGTCACTTACAAAGCCGTCCATGATCAAGGTCTCCTCAGTGATCTTGCTGTAGGTGCTCTTCACCAGAGCTCTCATGTGATACAGCCGCAGCGTCAGGCGAGCGCCTCGACTCTTATAAACACCTGCGTCCAGAAAACATCATAAAATTCTTCTCGTGTTGCACCCCCTTGCATGCAGTGGCCACTTCATTGAGTGCACCTGCTCATTAATGCAAATGTATCGGGATTAATATTACGATAACAGAAAACTCAACTGATACGTGGTCACAGGTGTGTGCATATTGGCTACTTTAAAACAGCTTTGAATGTGTCTCATCCAATTAGAAGTCTGAAGTATCTGCTTTATAGTAATAGTTTCAGTTTTTGCTTGCAGCTCAAGTGTTTCATAACATGAAGCTGCTTTGCATTTGCATTAATGTTAGACTTATCTGTTTGTTCTGAATAATCTCATACTTTGATTTATGTCCCAGCTCCAAAAGATAAATACATAAATAGCAGGCAGAGAGAGACTTTTCCAAGTTTGTTTAAAAAAGAAAGAAAGAAAAGGAAATCAATACTTTTATCCAGCAAGGACGCATAAAATTGATTGAGTGGAAGCAGTCACAGAATATTTCTATTTTAAAAATGTTCTGTCCTTTTGAACTTTCTATTCATCAAATAATCCTAAAAAAACCCACCTCAGTTTACAAAACTGTTTTCCACATTACAAATAACATTTAATCTATATGTAATATATAATGTAAAAGCAAATCTGAAACATTCAGTGAAGGACACTGAAAAATAGAGTAATGGTGCTGAATAAATCACATTTCAATATATATTCAAACACAAAAAAATTGCATATTTGTTCTGTTTTTAATAGATTGTATGCATGAAATTTCAAAAACATTAAAAAATCCCAAACTTTTGAACAGTTGTCAGTATGATGATGATGAATTTTATAAGGCATATTTATTTTTCCACACTTGTAAATGTAGTGGCTCCTGCAGCCTTTAAGAAAAGCAAGCACTAAAGCTGCAATCTTGTGCAAACAGTAAGTGACGTGAGGCGAGTTGTTCTGTCTACCAGGTGAGATTACACAGAGCAGCAGGTTTGTGCAGTGATAGGAGTGTTTATGACATGAGCTGTACTGTGCAGCGCTGCCATTATGACTTCTTACCTGACAACAGCAGTTCTGAGTGCCTGTTAGTTAAAGTCACGTTGACTTTCCCCGTAGTCGTGTTAAAGCTAGTGATTGTCAAAGTCATCGGCTGTTTCACTCCTTTATACTCGAACGAACCTTTCCAGACATACGTGGGTGCGAATACATCGTCAGGAACTGCAATGAGAAGATTTAATGTGCCAGAAGAGGTTACAAAGCCATTTAGACTGTGTTCGGCGCAATTAACACCTCAAACTCTTTTCTGAGGAATCTGACTGTGAATGACCTCAGAGCAGGAATGATGCTGAATGAATGCTCATTTTCTACTTTAACACTGATGTCAACAATGTTTATTAAAGCAATATGCTGTACTACAGACTCTACTACTGTGAGCCAAGTCGTAAAAACGCTTTTTTATATCGTCCAAGTTGCTATATTTCTGTGCAGCCTATTGTTAAATAATGAGCTATATTACATAAGAATTATTCAGAGTGTATACCGTTGTGCTCATAAGTTTACACACCCTAGAAGAATTTATGATTTCTTAACCATTTTTCAGAGAATATGAATGATAACACAAAAACTTTTCTTTCACTTATGGTTAGTGTTTGGCTGAAGCCATTTATTATCAATTAAGTGTTTCACACTTTTTAAATCGTAATGACAACAGAAACTACCCAAATGACATTTGCTGGATGATCCGTGATTGTCTTTGTATTTTGTGACAGGTGTTCATGAGTCCATTGTTGGTCCTGAGCACTTCAGCTGCCTGGTGTTCTTCAGAAAAATCCTCCAGCTCCTGCACTTTCCTTGGTTTTCCTGCATCGTCTGCATATTTGAACACATTGTGTTGCCTTCTTGAGCATCAGTAAATGTTTTTCACCTTATAAAATAGTTATGTAGGAGTCCCCCAATTGTCCCCAGTGTGAAAAGACCGATCTCAAAATCGTACGGTCTCTGTTGGAAAAGGTTTAAATATGCAGAAGATGCTGGAAAACCAAAAAATGTGCAGGAGCTGGAGGATTGTTCTGAAGAACTACTCAAGACCAACAAGGCACTCATGAACAACTATCATATAACAGAAAGACAGTTGTGGATCATCCAGAAAACAACACACAGCATTAAGATTCAGTAAACTTTTGATCATGGTCATTTGGGTAGTTTCTGTTGTCATTACGATTTAACAAGAGTAAACACACTTGATGGGTAATAAATGGCTTCAGCCAAACACTAACCATGAGTAAAAGAAAAGTTTTTGTGTTATCATATTCGCTAAAAAGAAATCATAAATTCTGTCAGGGAATGTAAACTTATAAGAACAGCTGGGGACACACACAATAGGGCTGGGCGATATATATTGAGCGATATATTATGCGCATCTCGTCAGAAAAGCCGGTTCTTCGAGTAGCGGTAAATCTCCATCAGTTGTTTTCAAAAGGAAAGCCAGCTTTAAACAAAGCCGTAGATCAGTGAGAAGCTACGCCATTGAATCACCCGTGAAACTCAACGCGTAGCTTGTCAGTGATCTACGGCTCTGTTCATAAGCTGGCGCTGCATTTGGAAACAGTTGATGGAGATTTATTAGCGGAGATTTACTGCTAAGAACCGGCTTTACTGACGACATGCGCATAATATATCGTTCGATATATGCACACACACACACACACACACACACACAATATTTATGTATACAGTTCAGCAAAAAAGTATTGCTATATTTAATAATTGAATTAATTAATTGATATATGATCATACCACCCAGTTATTAAATATATGAATTATTTTTGTTCAGTTTTCCTTAAAAATAACTGCTGTGATCTGGTAACAATTTGAATTCATAATTTTTGAAAAAACAAAATAAGTTTTGCATGTACATCATCTAGTTTATAATTATTTGCAAACATGGCTCATCTTATTTTAATTTGCTATAATTATTTTTACAATAAATGAAAAGTGGTTAAGTGCTTTCTGTCTGTCCTTTTGCCAAACACCTCCCTTTGTTAGTCAATATAATTGCACACAAAATGATTGACAGGCAGAGAATGCTTCTGATTGGCTAGTTTTCGCTATAAGTCACTCGCCTGATATCTGACAATATATACACGTCATTTCAAACAAACTGCTTTCCCTTAAAGGGATAATTCACCTAGAAATAAACATTTTGTCATCATTTACTGAGAATCCAATTATTCCAAACCTGTGTGAAGAATGCTGGTAACCAAACAGTAGATGGTAGCCACTGACTACCAGTCAATGGCTACGGTCAACTGTTTGGTTTCTAGCATTCCTTGAATGAACTGTCCTTTTAAGACATAACTTTAAACACAATAATGGAAATCAATAAGCACAAGCAGTTATTATTTGTTTTAGATCATACATGTTATATTTTGCAGAGCACAGTGAGACTCACCGTTGACTTTGGGACTCAATGTTCCTTGAACAGGCGTTATGACTTTTTCAGTTGTTTTTGAGCCAGCTAAAAGAAAAATGCATATCACTGTAACAACGAGCCGCTGCATTTGAAATGGGTTTAAGAAAATGCATTTCACACATGACTTCCCACATCAAGCAAAGGATTCTCATCAGTCGGCTTCTGCCTCGACAAGACAAAAGAAACAGCAGAAAAGTTGCAGGCCACAAAGTTGAGGTGTGAAACACATCTGAGTTCTGTATTGATGGAGTGTTTAACTGCGTACCTCGACAAACAGGCACCTTCCCGGTCCAGGATCCATCCGGCCGGCACGCACGGTGCTCTGAGCCCCCGGTGAGAAGGAACCCAGGCTGGCAGGAATAGAGCAGCGTGTAGCCAAAGGAGGGCAGGTCCATGCCCAGTACATTGGCATGCGCCGGGGTCTTTGGTTGCTTACAGGAGTGGGCTGCATTAGGAGATATGTCAGTGAGCTCTAAGGCTCTGATGGATGGGGAAAACTCAACACAACATCCATTTCATTTACATTTTATTTTTTCAGACCAAAAGAGGAAAGAAATAGGACACCATAGGTTCCATAATAATTTTTTCCCCCCTGTAATTATTTAAATTATTTAAAACATATCAAATATGTTAAAAATTATAAAATCTATTATTTTAAACAATAATATAATATAATATAATATAATATAACATAATATAATATAATATAATATAATAAAACAAGAAATGCAGTACAATTTATTATAATTCATTACCATGCAGTTAATACTAATATAAATTAGTTTTTTGTGGAATTGTCTGGAAAAAAATATTATTGTGATAATATAATATAGGCTTTGCAAGATTTAGAATAATAATTAATAATAAAAACCATTACATCCATACATAGCCATATTTAGTGCAGTAATATATTATAGAATATTATACAGTATAATATAATTGAAAATATAATATAAAAAAGTTTTTTTTCTGTGATTATCTTAATTTTTTAAATATTTAATTAATTTTAATTTTATTTAATTAAATATATTATTATACACAACAATATAATAAAATAAATATTATAATAACAAAACAAGAAATGCATTATAATAATTATATAATTTATTTCACTTTTTTTTCATTTTTTTTTCATTTTTACACTGATAAAAAAATGGGGAAAATTAGATGATTTTTTATTCTCTTAATCATTACCACCCAGATTTTATTTGTGGAATTGTCTGGAAAAAATTATTATTGTTATAATATAATAGAATAATCAGATGAGGGAAAGGGGGGGAATTTTTTTCTCTCATAAGAATATGAAAAATATCAAAATGCAAAAGGGTCCTAAAAATAGGCTTAAAATGTATTTAGTAAAAACAACATTTATAATTTCTGAAATATCTTTTGATATTTGTGAAAAATCTGACAGAACTTAGAGCCTGTTATAATAAATGCAGCAGAGCTTGTCCATTCACGTGATGTATTGCCTGTCTGGTAAATAAATATTTTTCATTTTCACATGGAATGACATGAATATGGAAAAACAAAACTCCTGGAGGGTGAAATCAAAGTCATATTGGGACATGCAAAATGGATGACTTGCCAAGAAAACAAGAAAACAAAATAATAGACATCTGGAAAAGATGAAGTACAATGCGCACATGCTCACAAATCCAACCAAAAGCTGTGTAAGTAGGTGTCTGTAGTGGAGGTGAGAGAGCGAGAGACTCACGGATGCATTCTGGTTGAGTGCCACTCCAGGTCAAATCCTGCTGGCACATCCGTGTGGTGGAGCCCAGTAACAAGTGGCCCGTCTGACAGTAAAACTTCACAGTGCTGCCCACCTGAGGCACAGAGATAAGCCTGTCAGAGCGCCCACACACACACACACACACCACCTCTCACTCTCAAAAACACTGCTGCTGAAAATACAATAGATATCAGATGTGTGTCTCCTGCTCCTGCTTGGGAGACAAAATAAGACAAAAAAATCCAGAAAATTACATTGTAGGATTCTTAATTAATTAATTGGTAAATTCCTTGGTAAAATACATATTTGGTCACCTACAAACAAGCAAGATTTCTGGCTCTCACAGACCTGTAACTTCTACTTAAAGAGGCTCCTCTGTCCTCCACACGTTACCTGTATCAATGGCATCTGTTTGAACTCGTTATCAGCAAAGCTGGGTGTAACTGTAATAATATTACTT
>JAUMHQ010000076.1:19267092-19280722 GCA_032361165.1 Enteromius paludinosus
TATGTTATGTCCATGTACTGAACTGTTATTATTCAACCATGACAAGCTAAATTCAGTTTTCCATTCTATGGCACCTTGAAACAAAAAAAACAAAAAACTAACTGAATATGCAAATAAAACAAAACAGTCTTAAATAAAAAGTCAATCCAAGGATAATTATATTTAA
The DNA here is from genome assembly GCA_032361165.1 of Enteromius paludinosus. NCBI lineage: Eukaryota > Metazoa > Chordata > Actinopteri > Cypriniformes > Cyprinidae > Enteromius > Enteromius paludinosus. Next base: position 19,267,259 of record JAUMHQ010000076.1, read on the forward strand.
TAATTTTAATGGTTTTGTAATGACGCTTTACAGTGAATTTCAGGAGGATCACGCACGAACGATGGCAGCTGCTTCCAATCTCCTCATTACTAATTAATTACCTCACCGAATTCTTCTCCACCGCTTTAAAAACCGCTCACTTCCTCTCCTCAGTCTCTGCGTTTTTGTCTTCCACCGCCTCTGCGCCGGGGCCAGATCTAATATCTTTCCGCGTTCTCCACTTCCTTCGGGGGCCTCGCGTGGACCAGGCTGGGCTCAGAGCACCTGTTAACCCTAGCCTCCTAGGAATAAACCTCTTAGGGCTCTGGGCAGCCGGGCTCCCTGCCTTTCCCCCGGACAGTCCGCCAAATGAGATATTATACATTTATCGCCGAGGAAGTGGGAACTAGTGAAGTAACAATGGCGTGTTATGTCTATATTTATTTTATATGACTTCAAATAAATTGTAATAATTTTTGCTACCCACAAGGTTTGAAAACCCCTTAAAAAAGGGTTAAAGTTTGTAAAAATCTAAGAAAGTTTTACAGTACCTAAGATACATTTACTGAACTATGTTAACCTAAAATTTTTATTTTAAAAAAACATTCAAGTCCGTTTCATTTGTTGTCTACCAGAGCACAGAGGACTGGTTCTCACCAGTTTAGATGGTCTCAGTAATCGAAGGATGCATTAAGTCTATGAGCGTTCCTGCAAGAGGGCGCTCAGAGACAAGCACTGTCAAATATTCATGAATCCCCTCTCTCTCTCTCTCTCTCTCTCTTCTGAATTGTGTGAGGAAAAGTTGCGGTTAACCCTTATTCTTTGATGCTTTCCTTCAGAAAACAATGGACCGTTCACATTCCAAGCAACTTTGGCAACTACAGAGCAACATCTGTTTGTTTGTGGCACTCAATGCCACGGCAAACCACCAAAAAGTCTCAGTATCATAATTCGAGGAAGAAGAAAGGCCTTTAAACTCTGTACCTTGGCAGATGGGTAGCGTTCCGCTCCAGGTGGCGTTGTGGGTGCAGGTGCGGATAACAGAGCTCCCGTTCTCCATCAGGTAGCCGGGCTGGCAGGAATACGTCACATTCTGGCCAACGGTGAAGTCCTCGCCGATCCTCAGGCCGCTGGCAGGCCCGCCCGGATCCCCGCAGCTAATCACTATTAGAGCAGAAGAACCACAGAGCTCCAGATGTAACGCCCGGGAAGAAAGCGCATTACGGAAATGTATGTCTTGAAATGGCGACACCATTATTTGTGTGAGCCTACATGAAGAGTCTAAACACACAACATCATTAAACTGTTTATGGACTCAAGACTGTCTCCCAGGGAACTAAAACTAAACAAACAATTATTCTGGATGTTTCTGTTACATTTCTAACTGTCACACTGAGAGTATAATGGTCAAGCCTCGGGTTAGACACTACAGCTGAAAAATAGCACATTTTGTCATCTTGCAGAACAACATCTTCAGTTCAACAGTGCTTAGACTGTCAAAGCATTATACGAGCAGCATCAAGCCCCTCATTGCATTCGTAATAAATAGTGCTGTCAAATGATTAATCTTTTTTTTCTCTCCACAATACATGTGTGAGTACAGTGTGTATTTGTATATATTGTACATGTACATATACAAGAAAAATATTAATTTTTATACATATCAACTATTCATGATATCAATTATATATACAGTTAAGGACAAAAATATTTGGATAGAGTTGTTTCTCATTTTGGTTTTTGGACATTACCACAATGAATTTTAAGTGAAACAACTCCGATGCAGTTAAAGTGCAGACTTTCAGCTTTAATTCAGTGGGTTGAATAAAGAGATTGCATAAAAATATGAAGAACTAAAACTTTTTTTTAACACAACCCCTTCATTTCATGGGCTCGAAAGTAATTGGACAAATTAGACAATTGAAAATGAAATGTTCATTTCTAATACTTGGCTGAAAACCCTTGGCAGCCTAAAGTCTTGAACTCATGGACATCACCAGAAGCTGTGTTTCCTCCTTTTTAATGCTCTGCCAGGCCTTTACTGCAGCGGCTTTCAGTCGCTGTTTGTTTGTGGGCCTTTCTGTCTGAAGTTTAGTCTTCAACAAGTGAAATGCATGCTCAATTGGGTTAAGGTCAGGTGACTGACTTTGCCATTCAAGAATACTCCACTTCTTTGCTTTAAAAAACTCCTGGGTTGCTTTGGCTGTATGTTTTGGGTCATTGTCCATCTGTATTATGAAACACTGCTCAATCAATCTGACTGCGTTTACCTGGATCTGAGCAGACGGTACATCTCTGAACACCTCAGAATTCATTCGGCTGCTTTTGTCCTGTGTCACATCATCAATAAACACTAGTGCCCCAGTGCCACTGGCAGCCATGCACAAAAGCCATCACATTGCCTCTGCAGTGTTTTACAGATGATGTCGCATGCTTTGGATCACGAGCTGTTCCATGCATTCTCCATACGCAACGTTCTGATAGAGGTTGATCTTGGTTTCATCTGGCCAAAGAATGTTTTTCCAGAACTGTGCTGGTTTTGTTAGATGTATTCTATCAATCTAGCCTTTCTATTCTTGAGGCTTATGAGTGGCTTGCAGTGCACCCTCTGTACTCTGTATTTAAACAGGACTGGTCAACATGACATTTAAAAAAGATAAATTGCAGCAAGTTTTGACATGCATGTAAGCACAGCGCATTTGGGGTGGGACTTCCTGTTTGACTAATCAATGACAGACGGAGGGAGTGTTTAATTACATTCATCGTTTGTGCCATTCTGAAATGACTTCACCTTTAACATCCCCAGTTTATCTTGTCAGGTCGACAAAGAGCGTCTCATCGGAGCGTTGAGTAATGTCATGTGAAATTCACCGCAGTCCTGCAGCACTCCCCCGCTCATTATTCTCCCACTACCCCGACATCAATCTGCCATTATACGTCAGCGTGAGATTGATTCTGCCTGTCATCTCATCCTACTATTACTTAGACAGCGGCAGTAATAAATCTGGCTCCATTAATGAGATTGCTCATGAGGTGAACAGGGTCCACATCTGAGCAACAACAACCGCATGATAAGATGCTTGGGCTAATTACAAATGGGCGTCTTGTTATTACGAAATTCTTTCCTGTTCAAATGCCAACATTTAACGCAGTTGGGGGGGAAAACAAAACAGATGAAGGAAGGCTTGAGTGCTGCCAGCATGTTTGTTTTTTTCCAGTATGTAAGACAACAGCTTGGGTACGTACGCGTGCAGTTGGGCTCGCTGCCAGACCAGGTTCCGTTGGCCAGACACTGACGGGAGGGAGAACCTGAGAGACGGTACCCATCCACACACGAGTACACAATGGATTGAGAGAAGGTGGTACCGTCAACACGAGAAACATGGCCATTAGCCGGAGTCCCAGGATTCCCGCACTGAACAGCTATTGGATGAACAAGAAACGCATTAGAAGGGGGAAAAAATGCAGGCATTTATGAACATGATAGCCTTTGAAAAATGCATATATGCTTGTGAACTAGGGCTGTAACGATACACCAAACCCACGATTCGGTTCGTATCACGATTTTCTTTCGTGGGGGGTGGGAGAAAAAAACTATTTTTAAAACAATTTGCGCCCGGCTTGGTAATAGATAACGGGGCTCGAGCACACTGAGTAAATACTTGAACCCCTCGTTATCGACAACTGAAAATGGTCGCATATCTATGGCGGAAAATCTATGCCAGTAATACGCGAGCGCACCACTGATGCTGGCGCGTGATATGTCATCTGCGCGCAATTCAAGGTAGTCACGGGGTGTGTCGCGATGCACCCTTATCACACCGCAAATGTTTCATATCGTGTATCGTCACAGCTCTATTGTGAACACAGGAATGATGTAATGGTAAATGATTTTTTGAAGTTGCAAATAAATTTTGTTTTTTCTACTGCAAAAAAAACATACATGCATAGATTAAAGACTTGGAAGGAAATGAGAAACTTCGCCTTGAAAGCTAACAGAAATACGTTAAGTACTAAAGTTATTAAACCTAAAAAATTAAAAAATATTAAAAGTGATAATAGCAATAATAAACATCTCAACAGCACATAATAGCATAACTTAAACGTAAAGTAAAACTTACAAAATAACATTTAATTCAAATATTAATAAACAATACAATAATATACTCCTTGATAAATAGATACGTTTTTAAAAAGAATATAATATATAAACTTTCAGAAAATTTGCTTTGGTGTAATGCTGTTATTGTTAACTACAACCTAAACTATTACAAATAATTTGTTAAGTCAAATATGGCTAAAATTAAATAAATTGTAAATAATTGATAAAAAACTTAAATCAAATAGCTCCCCCTCAAAAACACATATATTTACTAAAACATATTTAAAAATAATATATTCAATAAACAGTTCTCAAATAAACTATTAACTATGATTTTTGCCTCAGTAAACTCCTAATTAGCTTTTTAATAGCTAGAAAGATGAGGTTAAGGTATCTAAACTATGGTCATGCAGAATGAGGCATTAATATGTGCTTTATTAGCAGTAATAAACAGCCAATATATATATGCTAGTAATATGCATGATAATAAAGCAAGCAGTTAACAGTAAGAATTGGCTCTTATGATAAAGTGTTACAAAAAACTCAAACTATTAAAAAATACTCGACTAGTACTTAAAGGAATAGTTCACAGAAAAACGCGAATTCTTTCATCATTTACGCTCAAGTAGTTTCAAACCTGCATGAATTGTTCTGCTGAACACAAAGGAAGATATTAAAAAAAAAACAAAAAAACAACCAGGCTGTTTTGGGTCACCAATGATTTCAACAGTAGGAAAAAAATGGAAAAGTCAACGGTGACCCAAAACAGCCCGGTTACAAACTTTCTTCAAAATATCTTCCTTTGTGTTCAGCAGAACAAAGACATTCATACAGGTTTGAAACTACTACAGAATCTTCATTTTTGGGTGAACTTTTCCTTTTACGCACCACTCGATTATTCTGTATTCATTTGGAGTGATTTGTCCGGGATATTTTTGCAAAGGTAAAAGACTTCTTTGAGTTTTCTCCACCTCACACACGGGTTGAGTGGGGTTAAACTGCAGGGGATGTTGGTGTTTGTTCGCCCTGGAAAATCACAGGGGGGCATGATGGGATTTAATGCAAGACAAGCTGTTAGACCAGAGCTGCGTAGCAAAAACATTCAAGCTTGAGAAATTTCCGCCTCCTGGGACCTGCGCGCTAACAATCTGTAAATCTGTTTTATAGCCCAGCATGGCGCTGGACCGCAATAACCTGTCACCCTCGAGATGACACGGACAATGCGTCAGACTAAAAGAACTGCAGAAGCAGCAGCAAAAAAACACTTTCCTCAAAAGCCTCCGGTGCAAGGTCGTCTTTTGCGTGAATTACAGAGCGCATGAATGGTGTGACGCCGGCTCAAATGTTCGATGACAGAAAAGACTTCTCGGTTGATGTGTATCAGTGTCCCGGTGTGTACTAACTGTGCGCATACATTATTTATGGAGTCTAAAGGAGTTACTTACGCTTGCAGGTGGGCTGACGGCCCGACCAAGTGCCATTGGGGAAGCAGATCCGTTCTGCCGAGCCGTAGAGCGTGTGACCCGTGGCACAAGTGAAGCGCACTTTGGCGTGCTGCTGAAAGCTGCCCTCCTCTCGGGTGGCATGGGCCGGCGTACCTGGATCCCCGCAGGCGCCCCGTTTATCTCCTGCAGGGACAAGTGCACATACATTCTAGATGCTATTCTATAGACATTTTTCCAGTTGAGCAGGCACATGCATTTTTCTACTGGGATAGAAACAATCCGCACGTTTCTGCTCTGGGAAAAAAAAAGTTGACAGTAAGTTGCTGGAAGTATGTGCAACCCATGGGACACTGAAACTGCAGACTTGGTCAAGTATGTGAGACATAATATACAGTTAGTCAGCCATTATTACAACAAACTCAAAGCTGACTCTACACCAACTTGCTTATTAGATGGCGACACTCGCTAAATAAATAAACAGATAGATATGAAATATTGATTTGAGTTGACAATTATATCCAAGTGGCAAACAGTTTTGTTCTTGTTTCGAAAACCTCTCTTTTTTGTATTTTGCAAGTTTCTTATGTATTAATTATGCACTTGTCAACAGCTTCAAGAAATAAACTAAATTGAAATATATTCTCTGAAAACAAGATGAAATATATATACTTTTTTAGAGATGTTTAGATATTTTTAGTGGATAGGCAAAATATTTAAAAAGATTTATAATATAGTTTAATAATATATAATATAATGTAGTGTTTTAAGGAAATTCATTCTTTAATTTAGCAAGGACACACTAAACTTATCAAAAGTGACAGTAAAAAGTTGTACATCAATGCAAAAGCTTTCAATAAATGCTAAAAAAAATTGTATTACAATTACAAAACAGTATTACAGTTTTCATCACTGAAAATAAATGTTTCTTGAGCAGCAAATCAGCATATTACAGCGATTTCTGGAGGCATATATACTACATTGCCAAAGGTTTTGGGTCACCCTCTTCTGATGAACAGACCTGACTACTTTAGTAATTTCCATGAGTGCAAACCTTAATATTTAGGCATACAATGATATTCTAGGGAATTGTGTGCTTCTAATTTCATAGTAAAAGTTTGTGTATAAGGCAAGGTTTAAAAAGAAATGATTGATTCAGTCAGTGTGGAAGAACACCTCTGGTGTGACTTGAACTCTTTCCCCGTCAGCGTTTTTAAAAAAAAAGTTGCCAGTCACTAAATGTGACGGCCTTTAGAATATCCATTTTATTCTATCTTCATGTGTTCATGTTTTATCATCACTTGATCACAGATAGGTTTAATCAAATACAACATTTTGGACAAAAAATGCATTTTCATTCAGATATCATATTCTTTCACATGTAAATAATCATATGAATAAATGAAATTGCATTCAAACTGGTAGAAGTCCCGTAACTCTTTCAGGACATGTGCTAGGACTTTCCTTACCGTAATACACCTAGAACAGGGATTGCTGTAAAAACTAATCTTGGCGGGAAAGCGTTGTAACCCAATTGATGAGATATCTCATCAACGGTGGGGAAAGAGTTAAATGCAGACCCTGAGCCAAAAACTCATCACCAAACACCAATGACTTGTACTTATGGGTAGAGTCGTTTTAGTCACTTCCAAAACTGTTGCAACAGAGATGGAAATACAATTAGTAAACACATGAATTATGTTTCCATCTTTGTTGCCACAGCTTTGGAAGTACCTTTTTTTGTTCTAAAGAAGGGGGTATCCAAATACTTCTGTCCATACTTGGTGTCTGGTGATGAGTTTTTGGCTCAGGTTCTGCATTTAAAGTCACACAAGAGGTGTCCAGCTGGCGTTATAACTTTGCTCTCTGCAGACCAGTCAAGTTCTTCCTCACTGACTAAATCAATCATTTCTTTTTAAAGAAATTGGTGAGTATTGATGACCCCACACTTTTGGCAATATAGTGTGCATATATATATATATATATATATATATGCACACATACAAACACATACATCCTCAACCCCATATTTCAATCCTAAATCCTATTAATTTAAAAAAATACTTTAGCGGAGGCAAGAATGCATAGACGAGTGTAGTATTTACTTCAATTATTTTTAGGTCTGCATGAAATCTGGACAGTCATTTCTAGTGTGAAATATTTCAAAACTCAAACTCTAATTCGAATGAAGGAATGAGGCATGGGGGGGGGGTTCGCCTCAACCACCACCAGTGTGCAGCATCCACTTGGATGATGCGACGGCAGCCACAGGACAATGGCATTGTGCACTCACCACACACTAGCTACAGGTGGAGAGGATGGATGGGGATTATTGGGAGGCCATGATACACTAGGGCCAGGACACCAGGGTTACACCCCTACTCTTTTACGATGAGTGTCATGGGATTTTAAATGACCACAGAGATTCAGGACCTCGATTTAACGTCTCATCCAAAAGATGGTACTCTATTGACAGTACAGTGTCCCCGTCACTATACTGGGGCATTAGGACCCACACAGACCACAAGGTGAGCACCCCCTGCTGGCCTCTCTAACACATCTACCAACAGCAACCTAGTTTTCCCAGGAGGTCTCCCATCCAGGTACTGACCAGGCTCAACTCTGCTTAGCTTCAGTGGGCAACCAGGCTTGGGCTGCAGGGTGATATGACTGTGGCCATAATTTCAAATTTTATCATAGACGTGACCACTGGGATTATATGGATTAATAAAAGACAACTTGACAGCAAAACACACCTGCTCGGTGATTTATCGGAGACATTATAAATGTAAGCAGCACCACCCTGCCCTCGGATCAGTCGAGAGCTTCATTTGGCCACAGAGGAGTTTTTTAATGTGCCGAACTGCCACAGTTCGGATAAAGAGCAGTTACAGATCTCAAAGGAACACTTCCCCTGTTCTCTGAGCTGTCACTCACTGTGCTGTTTCAGAAGATTTCAGCAGAGGAACTTTTTTGTGCGTGAAAATACTATTTGATTACAATCTTTTTGCTCACCTGCCTTGTAGACAAGAAAAAAAACAGATTTTTATGACTGGAAAATCTCCCACTTTCTCTTGCATTTCACCTCTGCTTTTGCTTGTTTCCTAGCCTTCCAATAAACCTGTCTGCTATAAATATTGCTGGCTCTGTAACGAATCGCTTATGTTCCTCTATTGTAAGTCACTTTGGATAAAAGCGTCATATGCATAAATAATGAATAGCTCAGCAAAAAATATATATATATATATATAATTGTACTTTTGTTCTGCACCCTCATGTCTTTCCTGATTTAATTTCTTCCAAGAAACAGAAAAGAAGATGTTTTGAAGAATGTTTATACTGCTCTGTTTCATCAGAAAATTCAGTTTTGCATCACAGGAATAAATTGCATTAAAAAATACTACAACAGTTCTGTAAATTTTCACAATATTATTGCTTTAACTATATTTAACTTTTCAAAAAAGAACATTACATTAGATTAAGATACAGTAAAAATAAGTTCATTTGCAAAAACAGGTTTTTACCAAAGTTATTTCACGCCTTCCAAAGTGTAAGGGCTATCACCCATTTAAACCCATTCAAAGCCTTGGAGGGATCTGGACAATTTTTTATTTTAACTCCGATTGGATTTGTCTGAAAGAAGAAAGTCACATACACCTAGGATGAGTAAAAGACAGGATCATTTTCATTTTTGGGTGAACTATCACTTTAAGTTTGATCGTTAAAAACAGTAATCTGCTTTAGCAAATGAACTCTTCATATACATATAGGTTCTATGTATACTGTCATGAATGGGATGTGAGGCGTGCAAGTTCATGTGCAAAACGGGTTTATTCAGGCTCAGGGTCAAAAACAGACAAAACCACGGAGGCAGAGACAAACAGTAAACGTAATCCGAAGCGAAGGTCAAAAACCAGATATTCAGTGTCCGAAGGAGAAGGCAAGGCAGAGGTCCGTGGAGAAGCAGATGTCGGCAATGAGTAAATCCAAACAGTGAAACAAACAAGATACAAGAACACGAATGACAGGCAAAGACCGGGTTGACAGTGTAAATGAACCGTGAAGAGACAAACAAACAGAATGGTATTTATACAGGTGGAACTGATTAAATGATTGAACCAAACTAGCAACAGCTGTGAGGAGAGGTGCATTCTGGGGAATGAAAACAGACAAAAAACACAGAGAACATAGAAAGCTGGAGTGCCAAACACAGTCTTTAGCTGGCAGCTCCAGCTGGGCGTGACATAGCCCCCCCCCCCTTAAGGAGTGGTTTCCAGACGCTCCTGACGCTGAAAATGGTGGAATGACCACCAGGGAGGAGCGGGCGGCGGAGACGGCCACCTGGGTGGAGTCCATGGAGAGGATGCCCACCAGGGCCGATCAGACAGTTCTAGAGCTCTCCATGGTGGAGCTGTTGGCGGAGAAGACCACTTGGGTGGAGCAGATGGCGGAGAAGCCCACCGAGGCGGAGCAGGCGGTGGAGACATCCTCCTAGGCGGAGCAGGCGGCGGAGAAGCCCACCGAGGCGGCGCGGGTGGCGGAGAGGCCCTCCAAGGCAGAGCAGACGGCGGAGAAGTCCACCGAGGCGGAGAAGGCGGCGGATACATCCTCCTGGGCGTAGCTGTCGGCGGGGAAGCCTTCCAGGGTGGATCAGGTGGTGGGAACGCCCACCTGGGCGAAACAGACAGCGAGGCCATCTTCCAGGGCAGAGCGGATGGCGGCAGAGCCCTTTTTGGTTCGGCAAGATTCTTGGGGCCACCAGACTGACATTGCGCCTTCGAGAACCAACCAGTCAGTGAACGCGCCCTTTCGAGACCGACTAGACAGTGAATATGCCCTTCGAGACCAGACAGAGAATGAATGCGCCCTTCGAGACCGACTGAACCACAATTCAGAGACCTCCTTGGGTTGAGAAGCCACCAGTGGGACCTCTGGGGATTCTAGGGCCGAAACCGACATCTCCAGTGGTAGTACAGCCTCTGGCGGACCCGATGGAGTCTCTGAACCACACACAGGTTCTGGGACCTCCATGGGACCTCACAGTCTTTGTGGAACTCGGGTGAGTTAGGTGACTGGGGACCTGGATCACAGACCAGGTCTGGCGGATCTGGCCATGATGGGTTCAGATCACAGACTGAATCTGACGAATTCGGCCATGTTGGATCCGGAGAAAACGTAATCCAAAGTGAAGTTCAAATACCAGATAATCAGTGTCCGAAGGAGAAGGCAAGGTGGAGGTCCGTGGAGAAGCAGATGTCAGCAGTGAAACAAACAAGATACAAGAACACGAATGACAGGCAAAGACCGGGTTGACAGTGTAAATGAACCGTGAAGAGACAAACAAACAGACTGATATTTATACAGGTGAAACTGATTGAATGATTGAACCAAAATAGCAACAGCTGTGAGGAGAGGTGCATTCTGGGGAATTCAGTCCAGGAATGAAAACAGACAAAAAACACAGAGTACATAGAAAGCTGGAGTGCCAAACACAGTCTTTAGCTGGCAGCTCCAGCTAGGCGTGAAACATATATTATTATTCCAATAAAAATGCATTCACACAGAAATCTCATTTCTGTACATTGAAATCTATTGTATAACTGTAAGACTTATATAAATATTAAAATATTTCAAACAGGTTACAAAAGTGTTTTTTTGGTCCTTTTTTTTTAAATGTGTGACAGCCCAGTAGGTGTATTAGCATTTCCTTTTTTGTTTCAAACAAGAAAGAAACTCACATACAGGTTTTTAACACCACGAGGGGGAGAAATCGACAATTTCCACGGATGTGTGAACTGTTCCTTTAAAAGACACATGAAAACACATATTGCCATTCTGAAGTGCAAAAACCAGGCGAAATTCTCAAGAGAAACAATTAGATGCATTTATACGCTGTTCCTGGCGAGGAGACGAATTTACAGGCGCGTGAGAGATGCGACACCTTTCCAAATGACAGTGTGATGTGCAACAGGCTATCAATTATCATCTAGCGCCTGCCAGCAGAAGCCATTAGCATAAATAATTATGGTAAAATATTCATTGAACAGAGCCGGACGGCACACGTCGCAGACACTCAGCACCGAGACCCTGTTTGAGTCAGCCCATGACCCGGAAATCAAATTCTTTTTAATTACGTGAACGAGCACCCCGAGGCCAATCAGAAAGCCCAGACTCAGCAAGCGGCCCGCCAACCCGAGGGAACGACTAACCAGTGATTAAAACCAGCCTCCGCTTCCACCGAAGCGCTGCTCTCTCATAAATAAACAGAAAAACAGCAGAGCTCCATGACAGCGCCGTGTTTTTCCAGTCAAATACTTTCGCTTTAGTTCATTAGAAATCTGGGACATTCCTTTTCTACTCTGCAGCACAGAAAATGAGGGGCGGATTGTACTCATCTGACATCATTCCAAGCATGCTGATGTAGTGCAGAGAAAGAAAGACGCATGCAGAGAGAGAGAGAGAGAGAGAAAGAGACCCTATTCAAGGCCGTTTGTGCAAATATTCAACCCCGATAAAAAAGGAAGGTGTCACGATGGAGAAAGGGCTGACTTTTCTTCCTCATTAACCTCAATCGCTCTGACGTCCTGCCTTTGTTGGCGAGTTACGAACAGACAGGTCTCCGAAAAGATCGGTCCCACCACAAACAGCTAAGACACAAAGCCGAGGATCTCTTGATGGACAATGTAAGAGCCGTGTGTGTGCTTATGTAGCCTTCTACAAAGGTGAAGCAGTTGAATACTATGAACACGTCTTATTTCCATTAATTGGCACAGCAGTGAGGTGTGAATTCAAGTTAAAGACGCCCACCAGTAGCTTAGCAGGGTATAATAAGGCTGAGAAGTTCGTTACGTAAGGAACTCTGATTCACCTGGCAGTGAGGAACGCTATTGATTTTGTTTGCCATCCATATTTTATCATGTAGTAGTGGCTTTTAGTCTTGCGAAATTCATTTTGCCAAATAATGAGAGGCAAAAACAACTAAAACTCCCACGAAAGAAGGCAGGAGCTGCAGGGGATGTGGAGTTTTCTTATCTTAAACAAAAACATGCTGCTGAAAATGCTTTGAAATTAAACTATTACATATTTTTTCAGTAAAAAAATAAATAAATTAAATAAATATATATATATATATATATATATATTGTTATTATTATTATTATTATGATTAAGACTGATCATAATGAAATGCACATATGTAATAATATATGCACTGGAGTTATGATGTGAAAAATCTTAAAATATATTACATTATAAATAACATGATGAATATTTGTAAATTGATTAAGAAAATTTTAATATAATTTCTTCACAACATTACTGTTTTACTGTATTTTTGATCAAATAAATGCAGGCTTGAGCGTAAAATAAATGAGCATTAAATATTGTTTTCCCATCAAAAATATAAATAGTATTTTAGTTTTTTTTTATTAAAAAAAAATATATAAAATAGAAATAATTGAAAATTATATTTAATTAAATAGATGCAATTACAACAAAAATGTCCATGAAATCAGATAAAACAAACAAACAAACAAACAAAAACAATAAAATAACAACCACCACCGCATTAGCATTACAATGATTTAAAAAAACAAAAGAAAAACAAAAAAACATAAAAATGAAGACTGGATTAATGTCTGCTGAATTCCTAAAATGTATTAGGATGGATTATGGATCTTGCAGGTTTGCCGTACACAACATAAGAAAAATTAGGCCCTTTCTTACAGAGCAGGCCACACAACTTCTTATCCAGGCCCTGGTCATCTCCAGGCTGGACTACTGCAATGCACTTCTAGCCGGTCAAACCTTTACAAATGATTCAGAACGCAGCAGCACGACTGGTCTTCAACGAGCCCAAAAGGGTCCATGTCACACCTCTCTTCATCTCCCTGCACTGGCTCCCAATTGCAGCTCGCATCAAATTCAAGACACTGATGCTTG
>JAUMHQ010000076.1:19288401-19302225 GCA_032361165.1 Enteromius paludinosus
TCTGTCTATATATCAATCTCTCCATCCATCCATATATCTATGTCCGTCTGTCTGTCTCTCCATCTCTCTCTCTCTCTATCTGTCTCTCTAACTATCTCTCCATCCATCCATCTATCTATGTCCGTCTGTCTGTCTCTCCATCTCTCTCTCTCTCTCTCTATCTGTCTATATATCAATCTCTCCATCCATCCATATATCTATGTCCGTCTGTCTGTCTCTCCATCTCTCTCTCTCTCTATCTGTCTCTCTAACTATCTCTCCATCCACCCATCTATCTATGTCCCTATGTCTGTCTGTCTCTCCATCTCTCTCTCTCTCTCTCTCTCTCTCTCTCTCTCTCTCTGTCTATCTGTCTAGACAAGATAGAAAAATAAAATCAATCAGATATATTTCTGTTTCACTTAATCATTTCTGTTCTGTTTATCATTTATGTTACAGTGTTGGTTTAAAATGTTATGAATGTGCCGAATAAAAATGTGATTAAAATAATGAAGATTTGCATTTTGAATGTGGACTTTTTCAAAGGCTAACCTAAATTAATAATAAATAAAGAAAAGATGATCATTATCTAACTAGTTTTTTGACACACACGCACACACACACACACATGCATTTTTTATGAAATTCTTTCACATTGTCTCTGAGGATTCATATCCTGGTGTTTCAGAATAGACATCTTTTAGAAGTTAAACCTGTAGGACCTTTTGAGCATCTTTCACATGTGAAGAGGTTTTAGCAATTGGCAGGAACCTTGAAAAGCACTTGGTGAGTTTGAAAGCTTTTATAATTTTTCTGAAACCTGTATAAAATTCTGAGAACATTACACTCTATGTCATTCCTTAAGTGTTTGTGGAGTTACTCATTTCCAATTCCATTTCCATTCTCCACGCATTCTCTGAAGTCTGAAGACACTGATGTTTCTGTGTGCCTTTGGTGCCACGATCCGCCACTAAACTGTCTATGCAATCACAGAACATGAACTATTACAAAAATGAGATTTGAGAGGAAGATTTTCAGTCAAAAACAACTCACATTTCCGTGTTTCTTTCACACAAAGTTATCATTTGACAGCAAGATATTCAAAACCTATTAAATTATTAAATTAACTACTATACTATTTTTATGTTACAACATTTAAAATCTCATGCTGGAGGAAAAGGTTGACAAAAATAGTAGTTAGAACTGTTTAAATCTATTGAATATAGATGCAATTAATAACTCAAAAAGTTTTAATGGGCATTGTTGGTCAACTACAATATCACTGAAGCTGCACAAAAAACAAATAGCATTACCCTGGGTTTGTTCAACCACATGGTGAGATAAAACCACTTATTTGTTCATAATTATTGGACAAAACCAAATTCCAGTCATGTAATCAAGACAACATCACTGTTGATCACTTCATCCGGTCTGTTGTCAGAACCGAGCACTACAGACGATCCTCTGAGACTCTCATAATCACGCCGCTAACAAAGCAGAGATTAGATTCAAAACATACATCTTATCTTCTGATTTGCTGGGCTAATCTGTTGCTATTCAGACCATGACTGAACGAGTTACTGTTGGCTGAAAAGAGGGCCAGAGGGCTCTCCGAGCTGAAATTGGTCATTCCTTTTTTTAACTGCAGCAGCCTGAAAGTCATTTCCATCAGCGCCACAGTGCTTAAATTTCCCTATAATGAGAAAAGAAGTCATTTGGTCCAAACCTCGGCATGTGGGCGGCTGCTGGCTCCATTGGCGGTCTGCCTGGCACTGCGCTTGAGACGGGCCTTCCAGAATGTAGCCGTTATTACAGAAGAAGGTCACCACGTCGTTCAGGTTAAAGCCATCGCCGATGGTGCGGCCGTAGATAGGGCTGCCCGGATGACCGCAGCTAACAGCTGAAACGCAAAGGAGGAAATGACTGTCACCAACCATGCACCAGCTCAAGCTTTAACTATACTACACTGAATTAATACAATTTTCACAATATTTTCTTGTAAAACCCACTGCAAAGTTTTATTTACAACTTTGAAGAATACTTTTAGTGCATTTAAATTTTTTTTTTTTTTTTTTTACAAAAACAATCATTCATTTTAACTTTTTTATGAAGCTAATGTAAACTTTTCTAAAAGTGCCACAATTATGGAATTTTTGAAAATTGCCTTTCGTGCAGTGAGTAAAAGCGAGTAAAAGTGAATGAAAACATCCTGCAAAGTGCGCCGTGTACAAAGTTACTGTCTCTTAAAACAAAGAGTCGACTCTTAATCATTAAAACAAGCCATTTTGTGTTAAGATCACAATTAAATATTAGCCTATTGCCAGCCCACTGGTTGCACATGCAGAACTGGAAAAAAACGTTGGTGTGAATAAAAATGCAAATTGATTCTTTGCCAACAGGTGTAGCATTAAATGCTCACAAACACTGCTTTAAATGAAATCCACCCATCACCAGAGGGGTTTGGAAATCATTGAACGACTCGTTTGGGAGTCGTTGAACAAATAATGTAAAAATAAATGCATGTTATAAGAAAATTAAAGTGTTGGTCCCACTATATTAGGGGGTATTCACACTAGGCAATCCAAACCATGCCTGAGTACATTTGCCCGCCAAAGCATGGTTAGAGGTGGGCTAGAGCAGGTATTAGGGACACTTAATATAAAGTGGGACCAAAGTGTTTTTTGACCTTGCATGCATGCCGACCTATTGTTCAGGACTCTCAAAATCAAAATATTAACCTTTGATAAACCATAATAGGGGCACTTTCATTTGACGATATCTCTAAATGCAGGAAATAAGTCAATAGAACAATTTAGTAAGTTCATTTAGTCAAGGATTCCTCATACTGATGTAAAACGGTCATACATTGAATTTGTGTGTCTATTGAATTAATTCATTTAAAGTATCATTTGTTTGTGAACTAGACTGTATTGTTTGTATTGCATGATTTTGATTTACTAAAAAGTGAATTGCAATTTCACACTGCATACTTTGATTCACTAAAAAGATACTCATATAACTCATTTGTTTGCACTAAAATAATGTTTAAAAGAGTAATCAGAACCACATAAAAACATGCTCTCTTGTCAATTCACATGGAAGACTCATATTCACTATTCAGTTGAATAATTGGAGTTTGGGAATTGTGCAGGAAACCCCCCAAAAGGGTGAAACAAATAAAAAGTCTCTCTTTAAAAAAAAAAAAAACATTTCCTTTGACACACACTCAAAATAAATAAAAATAAAACAAATAATTATTGATTATTAATAATTTGAAAATGGTATCTTGGTAGGAAATTCATTTCGAACCACTCTTAATAATTGTGTAGATCAAAGGGTTTTTATGATGAGAATTCAGTCAGTTTTGTCCTTTCTTTTGCCTACTGGCATATTTCCAGAATATGAATCTCCAATGCTTGACAAGAAAAATGTAAATGCAACTTGTACGCAAGCATTTATCTAAGCAGCTTTGCGTTCCACCAATCACAAATAAAACGAGGCAAACATCCAAATCACCCACACAAAATCAGGTGGTGTTGGTGTTTTCCCTCATCAAGCGTTTCATTGGTAACGTCAGGATTTGTGTTTGATGCCTGTCATGGGCTGAATAGTGGGTTTGCCTGCATTACATGTCAAACTAATCCTCTTGGAAGCAAACCAAACTTCCCCCGACGCGCATTACTCATGTGCTGTGCGAGGACTCACACACGCAGGATGGCAGCAGCCCGGACCAGTTGTGATCCTGCTGGCAGATGCGTACAGAGGAACCCATGAGCCGGAAACCCGGGTTGCACTGGTAAACTACCGTATCCCTGTAGCCGAAGTTTTCACCGATCACCTGACCGTTCACGATCCTTTCTGGAGCACCACAGTGGCCAGCTGGGGAAAAACATTGAGTATTTGTACAACATGGTTCTTAATGCATAACGCGATTAATAGAAGACATGTCACTGCATCAACTTAAACAACATTGCTATAGACCAATCAGGATTAGAGCTACATGTATATGCGCAAAATCTTGGGATATTTTCTGAAAGAAATGAATACTTTTATTCAGCAAGGGTGCATTACATTTTATAAAAATGGCAATACCGTAATGTATAATGTTACATAAGATGAAAATTGGCACGCGAGTAGCAAATCAGCATATTAGAATGATTTCTGAAGGATCATGTGACACTGAAGACTGGAGTTATGATGCTGAAAATACAGTTTATACATTTTTAACAAATATTTCAATAGAGAAAAGTTAAATGATGATAATATTTCACTATTTTATTGTATTTTTGAGCAAATATATGCAGCCTTGGTAAGCAAAATAGATCTTTTAACCCTTTATCGGGCAAAGAACTATATTTGGTAACTTAATCGATCATTCATTATGACGGTCTTGTGCCTTTCCGTGAGCTTGTGTAAGTGCATGGATTTCTTCCAGCCAATCAGCAGAAATCGTTCTACGTCGACGTTTCAAACATCAGCGTACTTCCGGAGTTTGAAAAATATGCGTACCTATAAAATATAAATAGCATTGAAACGAACAATGCTAAGGTAACGAAACTCATGCATTATATGGTTGAATAGTTGTGTTAAATGTTGAGATCGGTGTTGTTTGCATAACATTTCTAGAAATTAGTGAACGCTGTGACATAAAAAATGGTGTGATCGTATTTGATCATACGCCCTATTCAGGTAAGTGCCTGTATGTCTATATTTAGACATACGCCCAATGCGGGATTTTTTTTAATGTATATACAAATAATGCATTAAAATGTAGGACAATAGTAAGTAATGTTGACACAATGTTTTGTCAGTGGGAGATTTATTGATACGATCAAGCCATAAATAGTGAAATATAATGTTTAACTTAATAGATTTTATTCATTTATTACTGTTAACCCAGTTTATATAATTATGGCATACATTGGGGTTCATTTTTACTGTGAGCTTTATTACTGCTAAGATAAGTGGTACCACCTAGACTAGTGTGCTATTTTCACTTGTTATTACAGTATATATTTACATTTTTGTCAGTATTCTTCGTTTTCAGTCGATCTAAACTGTTCATTTTTGTATAAATCCAGCTTTTGGAAAACAAGAGATTATGGCACATAAAAAAAAAATGTAAGAGAAAAAGTTTATGTACATTTTATGTATTTATTTGTATTTTATGTGTGTTTTTAACACTGTAAATATATGCCCTTTTTGGGAAAACAGATGATCATAGACTGGCGAGGAACCATATATGGTAATTTCATTGACCTAGATTTACAACATAAAATTTTTATTCTTTTTATAAAGTCATAAAAGCTTAAAAGTCTTGTTATAGCCTCCGATAACATTCCAGGGTCGAAATTATGAATTTCCAATTATTTCAGTGAGTGCCCTATAAAGGGTTAAATCTTTTGGACAAAATGAATGAATGAATGAGCAATCTATCCATTATATGCAAACATATGATTATTTTTATTAAATTAGGGTAATAAAAGCAACCTCTTCCAATCTGATCATGCTTTGTTTTTCAAAAATGCCCTAAAGAATCCACTTATGGATAATTAGGATTTGGAGTTCAGCTGAATCTGATCCACAAGCATAATCTTTCTATTTGGGAAATTCCCCGTGCCTGGTTCAGCCTGCGATTTGATGAGAATATTATTGCAGGACCATGTCCTACTCGAGTAAATCACATTGTGTGGTGTGGTGAATAGATATTCACAATCCACCCACAGACAATGAGTGTTCAATCCCACAACAGATACTGCAATATCGATGCATCCGAGGAGCAACACAGAGGATTTGAAGCTGTTTTCAGTGGAAAAAGTAATGCACAACATTGTTTTACTCAGAGATGATGTGATGAGAGACAAAGAACGATGGCAAATGGAGAGCTGTCTGGGTTTTTTTCTCAAATGTGATTGATGACAGAACTCAGCAGAGGCCGGCACACTTCACAGAGCACAGAGTCCGCTGAACTACTGCAGAAATCATTTCTTCAACTCTGTCCCTCCACAGTGTTCTCTCACTTCATTCCCCCTTCTCTTACACAAATACACTCCTGAGAACCTTCCACAAAAGATTTGGGATTGTTCCAAAACATAGCATACTGCCTACATAGACAAGTTTCCTTTTAAGGTTGCATCTTAACTGAAACGGAACTTTAACAGTGATTGAACATTCTACATACAGTACTGTAGGCAGCCACTGCAACAATAGCATGTTGCTAAGGTAACCCAGAGAAACACTAATAAGTACAAAAATACACACACATAGAGCAAAAATAGTATTATTATATTTCATTTGATGCAATTAGATTAGACCGTGTCCTGTAGCAAAAGAAGAGCACTGCATTAGCGGCGTCAAGGTTACGGATTGGATTCTCGGGGAATGCATGAACTGTAAACAGGCATAGCCAGAATACAAGTTGCTTTGAATAAAAGCATAATTGCATAAAGTAAAATGCATGCTCATTTAAATTTTTATGACAGGTTTTGATATCGAATCAATTACATTTATAGGTAATAAATAACACATCACATAGCATCACAATGCGTTATGGGATTGCTTTCATCCAGGATGGTGTCTTAATACTGCATTTGGTCAAAATTTTTTATTTAAAATCTTTTTGTAATTTTTAAAAGTAAAGACCTGTGAATGTGTATTTTATATGGATATTTTTCCACTGAGAAAGACCATAGCGTATTATAGGACAGCGTTCTCTATCAAGGTCAAAAGACTGTATCGAAGAAGGAATAATAATGACGCTTCTGTACCTTCACAAGCAGTTCACTAGGCTTTATAACCGAGCTTTATCTGCATGTAATGATACAAGCGCTGCCTACAGTACAACACACAAAAAAGAAACTACTGTTGCTATGGGAATCAAGACCAAATGTCACAGAACTCCACATATGGCCTTTCATGACCCAGTCTCCATTAAAAGGTTACACGGATGGTAATGTGCGGTGATGTTTTGAAAGAGAGAAGGTTTCTGGTGTTACCAAGACAGCGTGTCTCCGTCCCGCTCCAGAGGCCCGATGCCAGACATTCCCGTACAGTCGAGCCCACCAGAATGTGGCCCGAGTTGCAGGTAAAAATAGCGGTTGCTCCGAAGGTCGTCTGCGTTCCAATTTTCTTTCCATTAGGAGGAGTGGGCAGCTCTCCACATGAAATGACTGCAGTGAAAGGCAATAAAGAACAGAATGGATCGACACGTACCTTAAAGATAACAAGCATGACTGTAATTTACACCCCTGATAAAAAAAATAAATAAATAAACAGAAGAAATGCAGAGCAAAATGAACAAGCATATATTATCGATAGCATATATTAGAACTGATTTCTGAATGAATAAATTGCACTCAGATTAATTATACGTATATATATATAAAAAAAAAATATTAAAAACTGGTTAAATGAAGACAAGTACTGCTATTATTTAACTAGGCAGCAAAAACCTCACGCATCCTTTTTAAGCTGCATGGAAATTGCAGTTTGCACCTTTAAGTTCCAGGCTCCCATCGAAGTCCACTATATCGAGAAAAATCATCAAAAACCTGTATTTCTTTTCGACTGAAGAAAGAAAGACATGAACATCTTGGATCACCTGGGGGTGAGTAAATTACTAAGCTTTTTTTATTCTGGACGTGAACTAATCTTTCAATTTGACAATATTTTAAAGATGAAAATGTTACAGAGAAACAGACCTGATCGTTAAACTGGCTAATTTTTCCTTTGAAAAGTGTACCTTGACTATTTAGTCATTCGAACACGCAGACCAAAATTAGAAAACTCAAAACAAGTAGTAAGATATTTTCACTCTTTATAATAAAAATGATATAAAAAATGTACAAAAAAAGATACTGCCACTGCTTCAATGTAACTAGCCAGTATTAGCCAACTACTATTTAAAAAGTGTTTGTAAGAGTAGTTTGTGTCATGGGAAGCTACAATTTTCTTATCCATCTAAACCCAGCTGAAATTATAGTGACTTTTGAGCTGAAAGGAAGTATTATGTATGTGATGCACTGTTCAGGAGCGTTTACTGGTGCAGGAAAACCACAGCGGCATCATCATTTCATCTGTTATCAACTTCTCATCATCTTCACTCTGATTGTTGTTGTTTTTGAAAATTGACGCCGCAGTCTCCTCGCCAGGGTGCAGGATCCTGTCAGACACCATCATTCATAAAGCGCCTCTAATGTTTAGATTGTGCCTCTCATATGGGAGCCATAAACACATTCATCACGTCTGTAGTTACAGCAGATGCGCAACATAGATAACTCAACCATATGAGGATGGCACCTGCCGATGAAGGACCGCGATAGTAGCAAAACAACTGGGTTTATTCAGGATTCCTAGCTTTTTCAGCTCTTTTTGTTATTGCATGTTAAAGGAATAGTTCATCCAAAAATGTAAATATGCTGGAAATGTATTTGCACGCAGGCCATCCAACATGTAGATGAGTTTGTTTCTTCATCGATACAGATTTGGAAAAATTAAGCGTCACATTGCATCACTTGCTTACTAATAGATCCTCTGTGAATGAGTGCCGTCAGAATTAGGGTACAAACTGCTGATAAAAATGTCACAATAATCCACAAGTAACCCACACCACTCCAGTCCACCAGTTGCATCTTATCATTAAGGCATTTAACTTCAAAACGCTGCCTCTGTGTAAAATGTGAGTCCTGTGGTGTGGATAAACTGGATAAGATTTTTTTTTTTTAGCAGCTGTTTGGGCTCTTGTTCCGACGGCCCCCATTCACTGCAGAGGATACATTGGTGAGAAAATGCTGCATTGCTAAATCTCTCCAAATCTGCTAAAGAAACAAACCTTTCTAAATATTGGATGGCATGAAGATGAGTACATTTTCAGCAAATTAAGCTCTTCCTTTAAACAGCCTTTATCTACAGTAAACAAATCTGCAGTGCCAAATTTGTTTTAATTATTGTAATATCATCATATAAAGTCTCCTGGAAAATGACTACTTATAATTTCATAAGACATAATGGAGGTTTTGGATATATTCATATTACTTTTTTTTTTTTTTTTTTTTTGTCCTGACAAATCCATAACAAATTAATGAGAAAAGGGCCAAAAGTGTGTTATTTGCTTTAAGTAAGTGCTTTGAATTACATTAATATAGAACAGAATATTATGGACACAAAAGAACAAAAACATCACATACTGGAAAACTGTCAAAAAAAATAATGGGAATGGAATCTGAAGCCACTGAAGATGGTACTAAATATAATAAATGACTTGCAATTTAAAGGTGCATGCAAAATTCATACAGTCTACACAGTATGTGCGCTTTGCAAACAAAGTACAATTATTTACATTTGCACCCATTGATTTTTTTCCAAAGTAAAAGTCTGTGGATGGAAACCTAATGATGCTATATGAGGAAATGTTTTCTGGTTGCACAAGTCTCTCAGTCTCATGAGCCCAATAAATGAGTAGTATTTTCTGGCAAGCTGTTACAGCTAACAGTAAACAAAATGCATCTAACTAACTGAACAGTCAACATTCTCAATTAAAACTTAGAACATTAATTTGCTTATGCCATGCTTTAATAATAAACACCTCTCTGTAGAAATCCGCACGGAAAACTGCGGAAACTGCCCCTGGATTCCGTCTATGCAGTAAAGCGCCGCACAAGCTGCTAATCTTTCACACTTCAGGACACAATTGACAAAATCATTAGTCTTGCTGTCTGCTCAGTTCTGACCTTAAAAACCGGCCAGACTAACAAGGCCTGGGAATTGTGCATGTCGTGATATGTGCAGCATTAAGGTTTGAGTAACAAATGGAGCGCATAACTCACTCTTGCAGCGAGGTCGCTCATTCCTCCAGCTCCACGTCCCATTGGATGTACAGTGAATGTGGGCGGGGCCGAGCCGGTAGTAGCCAGTGTTGCAAGTAAAGGCCACTTTAGTGCCGTATTCGTAGCGAGAGCCATTGACGATCCTCCATTTGCCGTGATCCAGGGTGAAGGAGCCGATGCTGGGACACACCACAACTGAGAGGAATTCAGCAGCATGGTTAAAATGTTTGTATGACAGTTACAAAGGCAACAATTTTCAACCATCTATCTGTGCTTTTTTTGGCGCTATACACATTAAAGGTGAAAATTGTGTCATCGCTTACTTGCCCTCCATTTGTTCAAAACCTGTATTTGTTCTGCTGAACAACTGAAGGAAATTCATACAGGTTTGGAAGAACTTGAGGGAAAACTAATTATTAATAATTTTAATGTATGGATGAACTATTCTTTTTTTTTTTTTTTATTAAGTCCCTTAATCTCACCAAAGTTGCATTTATTTGATGAAAAGTACAGTAAAGACTTCTAAAGTAATATTGCAAAATATTGTTATGGTTATTTAAAGTAACCGATTTCTGGTTGAATATATTTTAAAATGTGATTTATTCATATGATTCAAATATGAAATTTCAGCATGTTTTGCTGCTCAAAAAATTATTTTTGATACATTTTTAATTTTTATTATTGTTGGAAAATTCCTGGATGATTTCAAAAGAACAGAATTTCTTCGAAATAAAATATATAAACATTAATTTCTTAAAAAAAAAAACCCAAATACTAGTCTAATAGAAATGTTATATATTATATACATTATACATACCTTTTCTATGATTGGCTAACCTCAACTAGTAGATTACACTGTTGTTCACTAGGATTTGAGCCCTGATAACCTACTGTACAACAAACATGCTATTGCTTCCCACTAGTATTAATAAAGGCATTCTCATAGCACTGGCATATACAGTAGATCTCAAAGATTGATTTCATGAGTGTCTTTAATATTACACACTGTGCCCATGCATACTCACCTATGCAGCGAGGGATTTTATTGTGGTTGCTCCATGTGCCGTCAGCCTGACACACGGTGCTGGTCACCTCTTTGGAGGACAGACGGAAGCCATCGTTGCAGAAGTAGGTGGCTCGTGTTCCTGCTGAATAATCAGCAGCCAGCATGCCTCCATTCACAGGGGCCACGGGCGGCCCACAGGACACAGCTAGAAAAGACAATGAGATGAGACACGCTCTGAGGATTTGGGAATTAACCATCGATTCTTATTTAGAAGTGCTCCCACAAAAATAAACTGGATTCTCTTCAGTACCCGATAGCAGCTCTGGAACTTCTGCAAAACACTGCATCACATTTCTTTCAAAGCGTGCTCGAAAATCAAGCTGCAGCAATACAAAAGTACTGTAAATGCACTTGTCATGTTAAATATTCTGCGTGGTCTTCAGAGTGGAAATACGTGGCTTGCAAAACGCACCTCACGGATAAACGAAAATTTTGGGGATTTAAAGAGAAAACAAAGACAGTGAAGCTGTGAATGATAATAATATGAATGTATAATAAACTGTTATTTCCCCCAAGACTTACATAATACAATTTACATGAAATCTGAAAAACTGGTCTCTCAAGGGCAGTGAATACATTAACAATTATTTCCCAATTTTTGTCCAATGCTTCTTTGGTTCGGTCCACCTCAAATCATACTTATATACACATATTAGAATCAGAAAGCGCTTGATTGCAGAATGTGTGCTTGCACAAAAGGTAATAATGCTTCCGTTGTTCAATTAAATGCATTAACAAGACAAATAAAAATACCATTAGAGAGTAAGTATAAGATACAGTTAGTTTAAGCCTGTATAGACATAGATATATCTAAGATGTAGAGTTTTTGAATATGTGTGTTGTGACTTTCTGGTCTGCTGAAACTGCTTGGTAATGTTACTGCATTAAATTAAAACACAGTGACTTTGTTTACACAGGGTATAACAACCTACAAATTAGATAATATATGCATTTGTGATTCTAACTCCTTTCGTTTGTTCTGAATTGCTTCAAAAATGCTTACAAATGTCTTATACTGCTATATTATCACCACATCTTGGATTTAATCTTTTTATCAACTTGTATCCAAAAGCATCCACAAATAATGATTTTTTTCACACAAAAATTGAGTTGCATCAGCTCAAAGATCAATGCAATCAACCCATTCATAAAAAAATTAATAAATTAAATGCAAAACCTGGGCTAATTGAAAGAAAAAAAGTTGACAAAAACATGAAATCCAAGGTCTGGTGATATATAGAATAGTAAGAGATTTACAAGCATTTATTAAAAGGCTGTTCATTTTCGAGCAGGATTTTCAGCACAGCACAAGGGTTAAGAAGTGTCCATCCAAGAAACTCCAATACAGATACTTCCCTTCACAATGGCAGTTCGTTAAAATCAGTTTCCTCGTTAACCTATCCACAAAAGCCAATTACACAAGTAACTGGACCAAAGCATTGATGCACACACACCTTATGTGGCTAGTTTTCCTGCAGATGAGGGCAGGTGAGGTCAGTGCTATTGATTCAGTTCCCTCTGAGTCAACTCTGAATTAACACTTTCCCTACAGAGACCAGCTTGTTCAAAACAACCGAAATCAAATGGTTGGTGGATTATCTAAATAACTACCGTAGTTAACCGGCTTTCTTCAAGGAAAACGTCACAGTTTTTCCATATTTCACTAGGTTCTTCCCTCAATGCAGACGAGTTGATACATATCTCTCCCGTCTCAGCGCGTACACTTCCCTGCTGAAAAAAAAACAGCATATCCTGGTTGTGATGCTGGTTTAACTGGTCGTTTTGCTGGTTTTTATCATTTTAAACCAGCAAAGGACCAGCATAAACCATCGTAAACCAGCATTTTCTTTCAGCAGGGTTAATCGCTCTAGTGTGCAACGCTACTATATTAATGTTAGCCACCAAACACTTCCACGTTTTCCAGTACTGTAAGTATGCTGACAAAATAAAAAGTGGTGATTTTTTAAGCCGATAAAAAATTATAACTAATGTATGGCGGAAGAGCACTTCACAGCACTTTCACCTCGGCGCAGCAATATCATCACTCCTTGTGTCACCATATTTACTTGTGTAACTAGTCATGCAACCGTCTTTAAATAGGGTAAACATGGAAGTGTTTGGTGATTCCTAAATTCACCCCTGTTTGGACCCTAAGGAATAAATGGAGCTAAGCTAAATGCTAACATACTGTAGTAGCGCCACGCGCTAGAGCGATTAAGTGCACGCACTGAGACAGAAGAGATATGTATCATCTCGTCTAAGATAAGGGAAGAACATGGTGGAATCTGGAAAAATGGTTGAGTTTTCCTTGATCTGCCAACTTAGTAAAATCCAGTTTCTTAACAGGAAGCAGCATATTTTTGCAGGAAAAAGAAACTGAGGATTTGTTGAATGTTGAAAAGTTTTGTGGTGATGTTAGAGGATTTACGTCACTTTAAAATATCCAAGCTATCCAAGATAAAAATCAAAGAAAACAGTGGGCTGGGCGGTTATTTATATATATTATGCGCATCTCATCAATAAAGCCGGTTCTTTGATTACCGGTAAATCTCAATCAGCTGTTTTCAAATGGAGCGCCAGTGAAAGCACAGAGCCGTAGATCAGCAAAGATGCACGTCGCTGAAGGAGAAGAAATCTGAAGTCCTGTGGCAGTTTAGCCGCTATATATACATGGCCCCGCCATTGGTTGCCGCAGCACGGCGGCCAGCCGATTGGTTTAAAAAATTACCACTGCACAACCAATGGCTGTGCAGTTTCACTGCCTGTTAAGTAGGCTTCAGTTAGAAGGAAAAAATGAGTTTTTCCTGTAGCGTCTTAGCAGATGCAGTACTCGTTCCCGTGTCTCGGGGAACCTGGGCATTTCTCAATGTCAAGGAATGATCCTTGGAAGCCAGAATTTCGAGGATGCTACGTCATCGACATCCGTCGAAGGACTGTTCCAATGTCGAGGATCCT
>JAUMHQ010000076.1:19343404-19353634 GCA_032361165.1 Enteromius paludinosus
TTGATAATGTTCAGTGCTTTGCTACAATCTGTACTGTTAAAAGCGCTATATAAATAAAAGTGACTTGACTTGACTTGAAAGTATGTTATGTCCATGTACTGAACTTTTATTATTCAACCATGCCAAGGTCAATTCAGTTTTCCATTCTTGGCACCTTTAAATATTTTTACACAACAATTTATGCTCATCTCCGATATGTAAAGATTTAGATGTCAGGTCTATGGAGTTACTACAATTCTAAAAAACATAGTTGAGCAATAAAGTAATATTCTATTTTTCAATAAAATTTATAGATTAACTTATGCATGCATGTACAGTATGAGAAACAGCTTACATATTACAGACATGTAATTATAAATTACGCTGCCAAATAACATGCCTTACAAATTAAAACTGTCAGCATTATTAGCCACATTAACATTTTTAACGCTATCTTTCCGATTCAAAGTCTAGCTTTTCATAACTGAATGTTAAACATTAATCACCATCTGATCAGCTGTCACACATGCTCATTGTGAACGGACAAACTAGTTGATGCATTGTGTTTTTATTAATTACACCTCATATATCAGCTTTTTTTTGCAGCCACCTCTATTATCAGCAGTCAATAACAAGCCCTCAATGGGAGCGCACGACTCCTGCAATTAATATTAAAGCGAATGAGATGCCAAAGTCCCTTTCGGGCATGTGGTTTGGCAAGCTTATCCAATCTTATTATAACGCAGGTACAGGATATTAGTCAACAAATCAATATCATGCATTCACAGCACGATTAATTCTGACAGACACAAAGGCTGCTGTCTAATTGGCTCTTCTGTAGTTTGTTATACAAGAACCATGTGGTGTTTGATCTTCACACAATGTCAAATAAGTAACATTATTCCCCACATGCTCCGCGGAGTCACACATGCCGTCTGGTTGGACATTACCATCCCCTGAGGACTGGGAAATGAAACGCTACGCAGGACCGATCAAAATGATCTGAGCTCGACATTAACACGAAGGCTCAAACATCTCAGGGCCTCGTCAACTTTTAATGGTTTATTAAGTGAAGGAAATGGCACTGTCTTTGGCCAGGCAACCTCTTTCTCTCTCGACAAGGAAAGCAAAGACCATTAAACCAAATCTAGCAGACATCTTTACAGCTGAGGTCACCATTGTGATCTAGAAGGGTAACAGGCTGTTCTTGTCCTTACCAATCTAGCTGCGCCTCCAGGCTTTTATAGTGCTAGGCGATTGTGTGTTAGACCAGTGAACAAATAAATCAGCGGTGGCTCTCAGAGAGGTTTCTTTTCAAGCAAAAACCACTGTCTAAGATGAAGGACTAACAAAAGAACCTACTTTTTCAGTTGTCTTGGTTTCAGACGTATTTTACCCATTCATTTCTTTCGGTAGCATTTCAGAAAGCTGAGCTGGAAAATAAAACCAAATAGCTCTGAGATGAATCTGATGGATATATATATATACACACACACACACAAGGGATGTTCATTTCGGTTATTTCTCGTAGCTGACAACTGACTTAGAAAATGTAGTGAGCTAAACCAATTTGGCAAGGAAATTTACAGGGAAAAAATGTACGTTCCCAGAATTCCCTGCATTGCATTTCAAATTTAGTTTGAATCTGATGTGTTATCTTTAAAATAACTGTGTTTTCTTTTTAGGGTTGTATGTTACATCTGATGTTGTTAAAGAAATGTTTATTGCATATTTTATTTGAATGAGTCTCATCATGATGGTGTTTAGTGTTTGTGTGAATGACACTGAGCTCCTTCTATAAATGTTCATGTTTAAAAGTGGCTTGTGATGGACGTATAACAACAATAATAATTGTACATGTACTAATTACAGAGTGAAAACAAAAAAAAACAAAAATTAAACACTAAACTTTCGCTGTTAAACAATGAAAATGATAGCAAGTTAGCACATTACTGTAAACATGGCCGCTTACAGCTTAGATCTGTCTTAAAAGGTTTAAAGGCCATGTCCTCTACAAACAGAATAAATGGTATTGTACTTCCAGGAACCCATCTGCACTCTATTTATATCTGTAAGCATGAAGTCTTATTCAAGTCTATGAATAACACGTACGTTCAAGGTTAAATTACTGCAAAATTGCCCATCACATTATCCACATTATTTCCTGTACAGTGAGGAGTACAAACAGATAGAAAACAGTCAAAATAAGGTCAACGCCATACACTCCAACTACAGAGAGTCAGCAGGTGGATTAGAGGCTAACTAGACCTCCATGAGACAATGAAGGGAAGAAAGAAAAAGGCCTGGAGCTCAAACTGCATCCACATCCACAGGGAGAGCCGGTGCTATGCCTCAACGCTAGCACACTACACATCTTCAAACGCTCGCAGAAAACATGGATATAAACCCCCACCGCTTTGAAACAAACTCTCTGTCAATTATTCAAGGCGGCGCAACAGACAGTAACAACAACAACGACAAACATTTGTGCCAGCAAAGCGGCGGAGAGCTGAAAGTCGTATTGCAGCAGTTAAAACTTGTGACTCATCTCTCTGGAGTACGATTCTTCTCAGCATGTTCCCCGCTACTAACCCACCAGGCTAGCCACAGGCAATGTTCACAAACCCAGACGACAACGAAGGGAAAGTTTCACACTAAAACAACCCGAGAGTTAATATTTCACATGCTCTTCGGCCCTTGTCCTGACTGCTCGCCTTCAAGCCTTTTTAGAAAAATCTCTTGTAAATCTTACATTATGCTTTAATCTGGGACTTTATTAGCTTGTATTGCTTCAATAACCACAGGTTTTGTATTTCTTTTTGAAACCGTCTAATCGATGTTTACTCCAAAACTAAGGCGCATAAGCTCAGATCGATGAAGCCTACGAGCAATCAGGACTTTCTGAAAAGCCCAGTTCAGCTGATTGGTCAGCTGGTTCAGTCTATTGCGAATGGTCAGCCACTTTAGAGCATGTGCCTGAAAATGAACATAATTGGCTTCATCAAGTGCATCTCAAAATATTTTTTAAGGTAAATAAATACAGGAGTATGTCTTTCTGTCTTTTCCAGTCTTTCCTCACCTCAAAAACCTCACAAATTAAGTGTGAAATGACACATGGACTAGCAAATTAGAAAGAAACAGCATCCTCTTGTAAAATGTCCTCCAATCATCTGTTTTATTAACAACTTTCACAGTGTTTTCTCTGTTGAACAGATGTTGGTGTGGACTTTTGCGCATTATCAAGTTGTATTTGTGAGGTGCGTTCAAGGCACTTTGGTTGAAGAAAGATGGAAGCATACTTTGTCACCTTGTCTCTACTTCTCAAAAATGCTACAGTATATAAAAAATGCTCATCGAGTGTGTTTGGGCTTATTTTATTAGTCAGTTTATGACGTTTCTGCAAACTGTAATTGTTCAATACAACAAAGAACTAACTTAACAAAATTATCATCAATACAGATGCTGTATCTATTGTGTTTCCGGTAACACTTCACTATAAGGTGTCATTTGTTGACATAAGTTAATGTATTAATTTAAATGAACCAACAATGAAGTCTACAATTATTAGTAAGTTAGTAATCTTTGTCAGGCAAAAAAATACAGTGGTTCATTGTTTGTTTGTGTTGGCTCACAGTGCATTAACATTAAATGCTGAAGATAATATTAAGATGCTGTAGAAGTATTGTTTATTTATTGCACATGTAAAAAAAAACTGAACTAATCAACGAACCCTTTTGTAGTGTGTAAGTGTTATGGTGTTGTCAATGTTTTCTCGCTGAATTGTTACGGTTTTGTTCATTCGTAAATCGTGAATACAGTACTTGAATGTATAATTTGTGCTTTGCAACTTTGCAGATTCAATAGGTGCCTTTTAATATTTATTCAGAGCTTGTTTCATCAATACTGGCTTTCCTGTTAATCGCATTAACCTGTAGTTCAGCTCGAGTTGGAGAAGTGCAACAATCGTGAATGACCGATGTCTCCACTCAGATGTGGAAACGAACTCGTTTGGGTGATCGAGTGTGTACTTCGGCTTTGTTGAATGCACAGCTAAGCACGTGGGCGGCTGCAGCCGTTCGCCTCTGTTTGATGCAACACAGGCCCGCAGGCTCATGCACACAGCCCCCCGTACCGGGACGATCCACATGTCCTCGGGGCCAGATTTTTGCGCTCGCTCTCTGGAACATCTGCCACCAGTTTAAGAGGGTGCGAATTTGGCCTGTTGACAGGGAGCAAGTTGGGATTAGCGTGAGCAATGCACCTATACATCGAAGACATTGTGATTGGCATAAAAAGACCAGGGCACTGCATGAAGCACGAAGCTGTCTGCTGCTGTTTACATAAATCTAATAGAGTCCCTAATGTAGTAGCTCTCATGACGCTGCCAAGATTTCTCATACGCCGGAAACACTGAGGGACTCCGGTACAACGGGAACAGATTTTCTCCCGTAGTGCCCAGATGCACAATGTACGGTTGGTCGACAACTTTCTATAAACATGCATGCTGGAGTCTAATATGTACAATTCATGCCTTAGGCGCTCGTTTGGCAGCTGTGAATAATTCAGTTTTGCTCTCAAAAGACAGATGCTATTTAAAAAATGCCTGGATTTATTATTTGTGACAGAATAATTAAACATTAAAAGCTGGCCAAAGAAACCGAGAACAGCGTTATTATTCCATTCAAAAGGTCCTGTATAATTGACGAGCTTAAATGAGAATAAATTCCTACGACAGTTCTGTTCAGAGAAGAACAAATCCAAAACTTAATGCACCATCATCTTATTGTTCTCCAACATAATACAACAAAAAAACATTAATGGATGTTTTGTTGATGAGTTTTCGTTTTATGTATTAAAGTCATAATTGTTATAAGAAACACCTTAGTGGTGCAGCTTGGACACATCCTCAGTGATGAACCACCAGCTCCAGATACTTCGCCTTCTTCCACTCAAAAGCTTCCTCAATCCGTTCTTCCCAGGGGACTGTGAGTTCCAGTAGCACCACTTGTTTGGTACGCTCTGATGTTAGGACCATGTCTGGCCTGAGTGTTGTACTGGTAATGTGGTCTGGAAACTTCAGTTGGCTCCCCAGGTCCACCTTCAGCTGCCAGTCACTTGCTGTGGATAGCAGACCAGCTGGGACCTTTGGCTGTGACTGAGGCTTCTCCCCTGCCCTGACGAAAACAATGTTTGGCCTTACTAGGGGCTGGTGCATGCTTTTCTGAATTCCGGCACAAATGGTGTCGGCTACTGCCTTCAGCACCTGGTCATGGCGCCATCGGTACCTCCCCTCTCCCAGTGCCTTCGGGCAGCAGTTAAAGATGTGCTCCAGCGACCCTCTTGCAGGGCACAGAGGACAAGATGGTGCTTCCGCTAGCCCCAAGCAATGCAGATTAGCTGGACTCGGTAGAACATCATACACTGACTGGATCAGAAACTCGAGTCTTGCTGGTTCTGACCTCCAAAGTTCTGACCAGGTTATTTTCCGAGTCAGTGCATGTTCCCAATTGGTCCAAGCTCCCTGCTGACGCATAGCCACCGTTTTACTGCGCCGTTCCTCTTCCACCTCTGCTCGGACCTCGCCCTGAATCATCTGCCGTCTCTCCCTCCCCTGCGATCTGTCATAGCGTGGCGTTTTATGACAGCTGAGTCCTGCTCGCCCCACCGCCACTGACCCTACTAGTTCACCATGCTGCACCCTTGCCTCTGATTGGTTGTCCACTACCTTCTCTGGACTCCATTGCAAGATCTAGATGTCTCTCCAGAGCCGAAGTGATCATCAAAGACCACCACCATCCTAACCACCACCTATTTAACATCTTGGAAAAAGGTTCAGATCCATTAGGTGCAAAACCAACAGACTAAAGAATAGTTTCTACCCATGGGCTATCAGAACTCTTAATGCATCAAAACACTGACACCAATCATTCAATACTCTGTGCGTGTGTGTGCGTGCGTGTGTGTGTGTGTGCGAGTGGGGGTAAGTGTGTGCATGTACAGACTTCTCCCACGCAGTCATTCTCAGCTGCCACTGACTATGGCCTTGTGCAATATCTCTTGAACAATTACTGTTTACAAATAACAATCTACTGTATACTGTAACTGTGCAATATCTTATCTTAACTGTGCAATATCTTATCTGTCAAACAGTAATAGCCTTGTAATATTTCTGGTAACAACATATTATCGTTTTTGTATTTATGAATTATGTATTTTTGTATTTATGTATTTTTCTTGCACCTTTGCGGCCTTGCCGACGAATTTCGTTGTTCAGGCAACTGTACAATTACAATAGAAAGTCTAAGTCTAAGTCTGGGTTTAGAACAATTCTTTAAAGGTTTTGAAAGAAAACAACCATTTATCCGAGCAAAAACAGCTATGAAACTGTGAAACATTAGCTGTTTTTTTGTTTTTAAAAATCCGCATTCCACCAGTCTTCTGTGTCACACTTGCAGAATTGTTTTTTTGTAACATTATAAGTACTTTTATTTTTGATTAGTTTAACGCACTTTTGCATTTCTTTAAAAAAGTGTGTACAGTATATTAAACCCTCCAAATCAGGTGCAGCATCATGATGCACAATCACTCTTTCTTTGACAACGTGCTGACAAGTACCGGCAAATATATTCTGATTGGCTGTGATTGTTTCACATTATACTGAATTTTCACAATCGGTGTGGAAGGACAAATTGCTGCAAACGTGCATGGTTAGGACCCTGAAAAAACACTTGCCTCAACAAATCTACCAATTTCTAAGCAAAACCACTGATTCTCACTTCATGAACCCAAAGTGCTGCTGATATCAGTCTCTTGGAATGATGAGAAGTTTAACCATTTCTTTAAATTCATTTCAGTCAAATAAATGTATGTACTGTGGAGGAATTATTTGCATTAAACCCTTGTCAAATATATAAGGCACTGTCCTTAAACTCTAAAAATATAACAAAGTGAAAGTCAGTGACCACATTTTACTTCGAAACAGAGGATGAAACCGCCTAAAACTCTATAGATCAGAGGTTTTTTTTGAAGAGCTGAGAACTTCAAGTCCTGTTTGATGTGATATTTCAGGAAGACCTTCAGTGCTTGGTGTTCTCTATTCTGTGTCTCTCTTCCTACAGATAGTTACACTTAATCAGAATACATTTATAATCAAGTCAGACGCCCCACGGCATGGTTCCCTCATTTTACAAGCAGGCAAACATTTAGTAGAGTTAAATCAGACTTATTAATATAATATAAACTTCTGCAAGCTGAGTGACTTTGAAATTGATAAAACACATGAAAGACGGGCCGTTCAAATTCCTGTTAAGCCAAATTAATTTTAGGATGTGTCTTTTCACATTACAGTTTTTGCCGCAAACTATTGTCTTCATGGAAAGTTCATGTAAAGTTTGAAACTGATGTCAAAGACCTTGAAAAATTAATCACAATTGATGTGTGCTGCCAAATATTTTCTCATTGCTGTTTGCATTTGGTTATTGTTTTTTGCTCATCTAAAGTTTTGGCAGTAAAAAAGCCTCAACAAAGTAACAAAAACACAAATAAAAAAACAAAAACAAAACTGGCATCTTTTTCTCACAGTCCCTTGCTGAAGCGGTAAACAGCTGGCACTATAATTCCCAGCGGTACGCACATTGATGATGAAATCGCAACGCGCTTCAGAACCAAATATTACAGTATGACAGGCAATATCTAACTCAGACAAAACAAACCGAAAGCCAAAAACAGCCTTAAACGCAATTGTCATTTAAAAGCAAGTGCATGGAGTTAGATGCAGGGTCCAATAGGTCTGCAAACAGTAGAAAAAGGCTTTCAAATTTTAAAAAAGGATAAAATATATGATCATGAATTACATTGTAATAAACTAAGTTGGCTTAAGAAAGCCTAGCCTGAAAGTTTGAAGCAATTGTAAATGCATATACGTTTGATAGGTTAGATAGGTGTTGATAAGTCATTTAACACCCTGGTAACATGGGATGACCAAACATTGACTTTTCCCACTTTTTGCCTAAAATGTCCAGGTTTTTATATTTGCTGAAAGCAATTATGAAGAAGTAGCATCACGCTTTGTAGATCCCACTTTTTAATCATTACCTCCAGCAAGTATGGAAACAGGGTGGGAAAAAAAGCCAAAATCTGGACATTTTAGGAAATATAGAAGTGTTAATAACTCATCTTTGCAATGTGCTAAACCATGATAGCAAACATGTCATCAACTCCTAATCTATCTATCACTACCCAAGCTAGCATGTTTCTAAAAGGATTCGTTTATTTGCTAGCATCATCATGTTTCTAGTATGTTGTCAGCATGTTTTAGCACAATTAACTTGTTGCTAGCATGTTTCCAACATGATTAACTTTAACTAGGTATGTTTTGAAGCTGAGATGCTGGTTAAAGCTGGTCCTTTGCTGGTCTTAGCTTAGGACAAGCACATGACCAGCTAAGACCAGCTGAAACCAGCATCCAGCTTCAAAACCTAACCAGCATATGCTGTTTTTTTTTCAACAGGGTTTCAGCATAATTAGCATGTTTTAGCGTAATTAGTTGTTGACATGTTTTAGAGTGTTTTACCATGCTGTTCAAGGATAGTCATTAACTCAACATTCTTTTATTAGTACTTCTAAAGTGACATTTTCAACCAGTTAGTAACGGAGACCTATAAACACAGTATCATACTCGTAGCAGTGTGTCATGGCTGTATATCAGCATATTGTGATACTGTATATTACAGCCATATGGCATTGCCACTTGTGTGACATTGCTTATATTAAGTATATACATATATTTTTTGCTGCACTGATGCAAGAAGAACATCATTACAAAAAAGTCACTTGATCACTAGTGACATTTAAAGGGGTCATCCGGTGCCACATGCAATTCTACAAACAGTTTGGACTGAAATGTGTGTTGGGACGGCTAAACAAAGATCCTCTGAGAGCGCCTCGGAAAAGAGGGGCGGGGTCAGCGGTGCTCATGAAGATTTAAAGGGGAAGTACACAGAACAGAGTGATTTCAGAAGAGCTGTTTTTGACTGGGGAAAATGAGCGCTTTTTAAACTAGATTAAGAAAATTTAAAACAAACTATATTACAATCTTTCCATTAAGACCCTAAATAATCATATTAGCTTATGGATAATTGGCTTTGTATGACTCCTTTAAGACTTAAAAATATTGCAGAAATAACAATGTTAGTGTTGTAAAACCGATCAATTATAGGGAAATAAAATACATTTGAGCTATAAAGTATGGCACTTTTTAACTGAGCTCAAAACAGGCTCAGAGTTTATGACTTTCATCATTTACTTTGAGGTTTACACAACTACATTTTTAAAGTGGTCAGACTTGTGGACGCCACAATTGACAGTCCCATACATCACAATGGAAACACTGGCTGTCTATCTTCAGCAACTTTAGAGTCACACAAAAAAAAGATGCAATTGAAGATCCTGATCAATTGCATCTCATCTTAAGGTTTCATTTCAGCCCTGAACCATTCACAGGCTGGTCAAAGTACAATAAAGTGTCATTTGTTGTGGCCCACAGCTATAGAACACTACAGAACAACAAAAACAATCCTAGTTAAAGCTCTGTATAAGTCTTGAGAGTTGAAGTTTCAGCAGTTCATGTAAGGTCACCAAAACATTTCCCTTGTTTGTTTCTGGATGGTCTGGTATCTTGCTGTGCACAGTCAAGGCAGGCCCGTCGCCAAAAAGATTTGACGTGCCCCCCTGTTTACATGATCAAGAGTGAACTTATTATTGAGAACGAACAATGTTCATTGTGTCTAGTCAATTAATATTTTGGAGAAAATCACGTATTCAGCAGCATTTAGCTCAAATATTCTCTCATCTCTACAACGGCAGATTATGTAGGAAGCTGTAATAACTGTAATAAATGGGCAACTTCTGTTCTCTCTAGCAGATTGTCTTTAATCACGCAGCAAACTTTTTTCTTTTAATAGCCTGAAAAAACTTTATTGGGTGTCTATCATGTAAGCCTATTATTGTTTTATTATTATTATTGTCAGGGTGCATGTAGATACCAGGGGGAGACTCAGCACGGCAGGTTAACATTCACTTTAATGTGACTTAAGGGTAAATAAAGAAAGAACTACACACATCCATATAACCTCGACGATCGACACACAGGACAGAATACACAGGGCTTAAGTACACAGGAGGCGTTTCTCAATGTCAAGGAAGGATCCTCGGAAGCCAGAATTTTGAGGATGCTATGTCATCGACATCCGT
>JAUMHQ010000076.1:19358837-19371263 GCA_032361165.1 Enteromius paludinosus
TATCTCACATCTATGCCATATGTACATGTACAAACTACTACTACATATACTGTAAAACATTACTTTGGTGTAAAGCTTTTACCCAGATCAGTACTGACATGTGGAACAGAAAACAGCCTGAGAACGTAAATTACAAGAAAGTAATTACAAGTACTGTACTTTTTTCAGAAGAAGAGAACATAAATAAGATGGAAGCACACCAAGAATAGCCATGTGTACCAATGACAGAGCCTCCTTGTGGCCAGAGCGGACCACCCTACACGAGAATACAGCTCACAGTGGTGGCTGCGAGCTTTACAATTAGTAATAAATCTCAGCAATGCATCATAAGGTGGGTCAATCATATGAAGGCATTGAGCAGATGAATGCATATATAATATATCACCATAGTCCAGCACAGATAAAAAAAACAAGTTTTTTAACATTAAAAGAAAAGCACAGTTTATTTTGAAAATAAAAACCCAATTTTAGCCTCAACTTTCTCACTAGACAGTGAACATGAGGCTTAAATGATAGGCAATCATCAATAACAATACCATAAAAGTTGTAACGTCCATCAAGAGTAATCACTGAGGGAACATTCAGTGATCTATTCCGAGAGTCTGTGAAACGCATACGTTTGGTTGAATTGATTCACAGAAATGCATCTTTAACACTGTGTTTGACAGAAAAGACATCCTATAAAAACATCTGTCCTAACTCACACAAGAGAAAAACATAG
Organism: Enteromius paludinosus; assembly: GCA_032361165.1. Taxonomy (NCBI): domain Eukaryota; kingdom Metazoa; phylum Chordata; class Actinopteri; order Cypriniformes; family Cyprinidae; genus Enteromius; species Enteromius paludinosus. The sequence continues at coordinate 19,359,559 of JAUMHQ010000076.1, forward strand.
TAAAACTAGTCTGATGATCATTCGCACTTCTACAAAGTTGATGGCCAAATAAAAATCACTTTAACAATGTTGTCAAATCACTGCGACTATATTGTAAAGATCCAATAAATCGCACGGCTCTACTACAGGCCTAAGCCAGATCATAAGTATATTTCGTTCTGACTTCCATTGTGAGGCATCAATCCTCTCAAACTCCCCCATAATTCACACTCTCCACACATGCACATGTACACAGTGTCCCTGCCATCTCCAGAGGCACAAGTAAGCCGCGGCGCATAATCCAGCATCTCTTCACACCGTGAGCTGGTCTCACAGCTGGAGGAAGTGTATAAGAGAGCAGTCAGATGCCCCGTTAAGCCTTTGTGGGTTTGTGTGCACATGTGGCAGGGTGACACGGTCCCTACACGAGACCCCAGCACAAACGCATCCATTATTAATCAATGCTTTCCAGGCGGAAGAGCCCAAGCCTGAAACAACACCTATGAACAGAATGGCAGGAGTGAAGAGCGTTATTACCGCTGTCGCTTCCTCTACAACAACACAGACAGCAGAGTAATTGGCAGGAGACCGGTCTAGACTTGCACTTGAGACATAAAAACAGAAAAATGTGTACTCAACTACTGTTGAGGCACAACTAACTGAATGTTAGTTTTACTTTTACTTCTGTAATCTGACAAATCTGAATGTGTACGAGGATATTCAATGAAAAAAAAAAAACGTTTTTTGGAATCAGTCCCTCACCAAGGCTGCATTTACTTAACCAAAAATACATTTAAAACAGTAATATCATGAAATAAAATTACATTCTAAATGAACTGCTTTCTGTTTGAACATCTTTAAAATGTCATTTATTTCTGCGATGCAAAGCTGAATTTTGTTGCTTAATATTTTATCGATGTATTTTTCAGGATTCTTTGATGAATAGCATTTATTATAGAAATATTTTGTAATATTACAAATGTTTGTTGTTTGTTTTTAGTCACTTTTGATCAATTTAATGCATCCTTGCTGAACGAAGGTATTAATTTAGTAAAAAAAAATTAACTTCCCCCAAACTTCTAAATGGTAGTTTATTATGATTTCAGAAAAAGTAACTAAATTAAAAAAAGTAAAAATATAAATAAAAATAAGCAGCAAAAATGATTTTAATATTGATGATCAGCTTTGCCATTACAGAAATAAATTATGTTTTCAAATATATTAAGATATTAAACAGTTCTTTTAAACTGTTAAATTGTTTCAAAATGTTATTTCACAATAATACAGTTTTTTTGTTTTTGTTTTTTTAAACGATTATCTATGGATTTTACCTCAAACTACTAATTTGCTGTTTAATAGTTCATTTTAGTCATTGAATATGGTCATGCAGAATATTCAAGTAGTGAGAACTGGTACCCGTTACATTTTGGCATTACCAAAATTATTAATATGTGTATATACAGTACCAGAATGGAGTTATGTGACTGAAAAACGGGATTAAAATACAATAATTCATAACATCAATCAAAATGGAACAGGGTTTCAAAAACGGAGCAGGTTATTACATTTCATTCAGCGTTTACACCGAAAAATTGTGATTATCAGACCAAGAGCACGTATTTAAACAGCAAACAGAGTTCAAATTAATGAAACCGTCCACAAAGATCTGAATCCACTGAACATGTAACACAGGTAAAGTAAAACCTTCGTGTTCAGTCCAACTCTCCCAGGCATAGCTAAAAACATCACAAAATATGCTGAATAGAAAGTCTTTCCATAACATTTCCACTGTCTCTTAGGAGATGTGGGGTGCGATGCTATATGAAGATCATTTGCAAAATAGAGCAGAACAATGAGCCATTACTGAATCATTGTGAGTTGTTAACCGCCGCACTGTAACCAAAAACCATTGCTTTTGTTCCAGGGGACTGAAGGATTGATGCATTTCCAACACAAACTCATCCAGAGAGGGTTAGCAAGGCCAGCCATACATGCATACATGCAGAAAGAACTCCAAAATCAATAGAGCAGCCTTCAGTCTGGATCTGTGCAGGCTGTGTCAGACGCCTCATGCACAAACATGTGAAAACTTCTGTGCCATTTCTCTACCATCCACTTGTGTCATCAATAAAATACAAAGACCTTTCTGTGAACTACTTTTCTGTACAAATACTGGACTTTGACTGATCTCTACCAGACTCCTCAACTACCTTTAAGGCCTATTCACACTAAGAACACTAACTACTGTATGAAAATAAGGTATAAAGATATGATTCTAAAATTTGTTCTCAATTTGAAGAGTTCATTTGCAAAAAAAATATGTTTTTTCATTGGGCTTGCTTTTTAATCTAAATCATACTGAAGGGGGCAGTCGTGGCCTACTGGATAAGGAGTTAGACTTGTAACACAAAGGTCACGGGTTTGAGTCCAAAGGTCTGGCAGGGATTGTGGGTGGGGGGGAGTGAATAACCAGTGCTCTCTCCACCTTCAACACCATGACTGAGGTGAGACCCTTGAGCAAGGCACCGTTCCCCCAACTGTGTGTGTGCACTTGGATGGGTAAAACCCCGAGCACAAATTCCTAGTATGGGAAACCATACCTGGCCACATGTCACGTCCTGAAAGTTGAGCTATTTTGATTATAATGAAAAAGATGGCCTTGATTTTAACAGAAAAAAATGCTACAGTAAAAACCTGTTAAATGGTTAAACATAAATTCCTGTAAAATTGACAATGAAAACCGGGGTTTTAGGGTTTATTAGGGTTGTATGTTACTTTTTAATGTTGTTAAATGAATGTTTATTGCATTGCAGATGGGCTTTGGTTCATCATGTGACTTTCTCATCACCACCTGCATTTGGTGCTTATCAGTGTACAGTGAACATTATATCAATTGCGGAATTTAACTGTAAATTTTATCTTAAATCCGCAAATAAAGGTTTGTTACTGTGTTTTAATGGTAGAATTCCAGCCACCACAGCTGCCAGTTTTTCAGCGCATATTTTACAGATTTTTGTTTTTCAGTGTAGGTAAACAAAAAAATAGCTAAAAATACAGAGACATATAATTTTTGACATATACAGAAAATAAAAAACAATAGAAATATAAAAACTAAATAAAAAACAATGACTTTAGAAAATTATAATATCCTGTTTTTCCAAATAAACATATTACAGAACAGCCACACCACAACTATAATGATAAAGGCATGGAATCACTTTTCGATAATTTGACACCTTTAATCAGTTGACAGTAGTATTTAATGCCAATTTTTCACAATCTAATCAGTTTTTTGCTTTTGTATATTACTGTATATTTAGAATTTGCTTATATGCGTGTATTTATTATTTAGTTTGTCAATTATTTTTCTTTATCTTTAAGTACATTTCCATATATCTTTAATGTATATGTTTTAGTTTTAGTAATTTTACACATTCTTGTCACAGTTACTCACTGAATAAACATTTTTAGCTCTTATTTAGTTTTTTATTTAATATTTTTTTATTAAAGTTATTAAAAACAGTTTTCATTAGTTTTATAGTTAAAAGCAATATATTTTCACAGCATGAAATAAAAGTCCTTTCCAGCTTTTTTCGTATAAAAAAAAAAATTTGCACAAGGAAATTACATCTTAAACAATAGAACTTTACTGTAAAACCTTACATGTGACCCTGGACAACAAAACTATGTATAAATCTCACATTTATAAAACGACTGGTAAGTGTTAATTTTCTGAATTTGAGATTTATACATGATCTGAAAGCTGAATAAATAAGCTTCCCATTGATGTATGATTTGGATGGATAGGGCAATATTTGACTGAGATACAACTATATGAAAATCTGGAATCTGAGGGTACAGAAAAACCGAAATCTTTAAAGTTGTCCAAATGAAGATCTTATCAATATTAAAAGTTTTAATATATTTTTGGTAAGAAATTGACCAAATACCTTCATGGAACATGATCTACTAACCAAAGGATTTTTGGCAAAAAAGAAAAGTCAATAATTTTGACTCATACAATTTATTTTTGGCTATTGCTACAAATATACCCCAAACTTAAGGTTTTGTGGTCCAGGGTCACATATATTATTAACAAACCCAAACCATACATTTTACCTTGCAAATCCAGCATGTTACCTCAATTCTGGTCTACATGCAAATACTTTTAATGTGTTTTTCAAGTTTATTCAATGTTCGTCTCAATGTTGACCTTACTAAAGAACGATTCATCAGTGCACATTATTCCACATGAAATAGTTTCAAAACAATCTTTCATCAAAATGTATCGACTAGCTCTCCATCTGAATCAACTTATCAAATAAGCAACTAAAAATCAAGCTCCTTCCTACAAACAGCAACTTCATGGGATTGGTGGGATTATTTATTTGCATGCAAACTCATACACCAGACTCTTATAATGAGGTGATAGTTATTTTCAGGGTTTTGTTGACACTCATTAAGAGTTCCCATGCACATCTTACTGATTATGCCTAATCAGCTGAAGTGTAAGGTCACAAAATGCCTTAAATTATGTCCTTTTATTAGCGAAAGGTCATTACACCTCGGTTTTGCCTTTTTCTGAAAGCTTATTCACTGTCTGACACTTGGCAGTTTTCTAGTATAAGGGTTTATTGATTTGCAAAACATTTTTTTTTTTTTTTTAAGTTATTAGTGTTGATCTGGAAGGAAAGAAAAACTGTACAATTATGACTTTCATTCACAAGCAAAACCAGGATAACATGCGCAAACAGAAGCTGTACACCACACAGCTCCAAATATAGAGAGTCACGCAGGTATTTGGGTCATAAGGGGATGTTCTAAGCACAATACAGATGGGAACGTGAGCATACCTTGGCAGCTGGGCAGAGCTCTGTTCCACTCAGGTCTGTTGGTGCCGCCCATGACACAGGCGAGACTGGAATAACCCTGGAGCTGGTAGCCTGGATCACAGTGGAAGGTCACAGTGGATCCCAGCTTATAGTCTCCACCCAACCGAGTGCCATTCATCACGCTGCCCGGGTCAAAACAAGCCTCACGCAGTTTAGCTATACGGGAGAGAAACACAAGACATATGGCATATGATAAAGCTGTAGAAGATGAAAAGATCTGAAGGGATGAAAATGCCAAGCGGTGAGTCACGTTCAACCTTTGAAACTTTCCAGTTTACGCTCAAGCATCTTGAAGCAGTATATCATAACAATCTTAAAGAAACCGTTTACCAAAAATATCATAATTTACTGTACAGGCCCTCAATCGATGAAAATCAGTAAGTGCATCACTCAGGGGCACATATCCAGTTTGAGAACAGCCTCTTTAACCACCAGGCCGAAACAAAAGTGCAATTACCTTTGTATTCCAGATGGAAGCCCGTGTAGCTCACGGATCCATCGCTGCGGAAGGCAATGTGCATGATGTTGGAGCTGCTTTCTACTTTTTCTGGCAACTTGCTGTCTTGAAACGTGCCGATCAGATGACCGTTGCTGTGAGGTCCGTCGTAGATGTACAAGAAGTCGTAGTTGGGCTCAATGCTGAAACTGAGAGAGCAAAAGTATAGGATGAAAATCTATAGATTTTTTTTCTAACCGATTTACTTCTCGTGAAGTATTAGTTCAGCCACAGATGAGAATTCTGTCAGCATGTCATTGCAAATCATTGCACACAAAGGGAATGACAAAAAAGGCATCAAAAAGTGAGATTTTAGAAAACAGTAATTTAAACTACTTTGATAACACATATACCCCTGGTTTCACAGACAAGGCTTAACCCTAGTTCTAGACTAAAATGTAAATCCAAGCCATTTCAACTACAAGAAACCTGCACTGTCAGTGCCTTTGTTTTGTCTTGAGATGCACGCCAGTAATGCCTTTTTCTAAGGCATGTATATAAAAAATAATTAAATGTCATAATTGAACTATTGAATTAGGCTAAGCCCTGTCTGTGAAACCGGGTTATAGAGTATGTTTTGGAACTTTAATATGGTCAATATGCGCTTTCTTTTGAAAATAAGCTGTGTGAGGATTTGCAAATAGCACACTGATAGAACTTACCTTTTGGGTGAACTACCACATTAAATCTCAGTATATTCTACAAAAATTATTTCTTAGCCATCTTATTTCTAGCACAAATATCTAAAAATTCTCAAAATAAGATTTTTCATGTTTTCAGGATGCTGCTTGTTTTTCACCTTTCCTGTTTTACAGCAATCACAGATTATAAACACCTCTACACATCAAATAATGACTTTATTTAATATATTTTGTCTTTTTTTCTATGTAAAAATTCTTCAATCATCATATATTTACTCATGAAAGATTAAGGATTCATTTTCAGAAAATGCATCAAAATCAAGTGAGTTTATGTTTAAAACAAGAAAATAATAATAATTAAAAAAACTTAACTATTTGTAACTATTTAATAGTTAAAACTATTTTTAACTATTAAAAAAAAAAAAAAAAAAAAACGAAATAAATAACTTTTATCCCGAAGATTTTTAATTTTTTATGTTCAGTGTTGGGTAAGTAGCTTTTAAAAAAGCAATTAACTACTATTACTAATTACATCATTAATATTGTATTTGAACTACTCTGAAAAGTAATTTAGGTACTAAATAAGTAACTTTAATTATTCACTTTTAGCTGTAAAACTTATGTATATATATATAAATATAAATGTAATCACCGTTGGTTAACAACAGAAATAGTCTGCAAAATATCTGAATAACAAAATGTTAAAGATGTTCAGGAAAAGCCCAACTAGTAAAATCCATACAGGCTTGTGTGAAAACAACAAGTTAATCAATGTTGGTAAGAATAAAGTACAGAACTGATCTCCTCGGCTGAATAAAGCCATGTCAGATTGCACTGTTCTTCAGAGGTAAATTCCAGCTTGTTCCTTACAACATGTCTCTCAAAATGAGATAAAAAGCATTTTTTTGTCTATATATATATATATATATATATTTTTTTTTTTTAAGAGGTGAGGGTTTGGTGACTGCATATAATGAGCATAAAATGAGCTCAGATATGGAAAGTACTTTAGTTTCAGACGGATTACATAATCAGAATATCTGTGGAAAACAAATAGACACTTCAAGCTTTCTATTGACATATTTCTTATGTTTTTGATGCTTAGAGAGTTAATCATGGAGGCAGAAAGCGCACCTTGTTCGTTTTATTTATTTTAAAAAGGCATAATGTTTAGTTGTTATTGTCAGTGTGTTATTGTAGTCGTATCTGTACTTGTCAGTGCACAAGTAATTTAATTACAGTAACATGTTACTTGATAAAGCATTACGCACAACACGACTCAAACATTTTTTTTAAGAAAAAATATTTAATGGCAGAGTTTTTCTTCTTAAGTACTTAAAAAATATATATAATAATTCCAGTAAAAATATCCAAATAATAAAAATGCATTTACTTCAGAAACAACCTAATATAAGCTGATATGTCAAAACAAATTTAAATAAGATTATGCTTAAAAGTAAAAAAGAAGAAAAGTTGTGTAGAAACGCAGATTGCTTGTAAAGTATGATGGCTGTAAAATAGGAAAGAAAAAATAAACAGCATCGTATTATAAACATGAAAATTTATCAAGTGCTTGTTGACAACATCACAAGCTCCATCCAGCTTCCACCATGAGCCCGGCTGAGGCTGTTAAAACCTGTGCCTGTGATCTTCCTAAAAGACCTTTTGGGTCATTTGAGGCAGAAAATGTTTTGAAGAGGCTTTTCTGTATGTTTCAGGTAGGGGAAATGTTATGAAGTGGAAACATCCGATGTGGGTGGAAAATGCACATAAACGGCACAGCGATGCTTTGGGAAAATGTAGTCAGAAAATGCTGCACTTCACATTAAGTACTACAACTAGAGCAGACGGCTGTATTAATGTCATTATGAAGATTTGTTTATTGTTTGGAGACTGCAATGGCAAAGCACCAACAACATGCTATTCATTTGAGAAAATTTGTAAATACTGTAATAATATCACTTTAATAAAATTACGGCTTGAACTGCCTGAGAATATCTATCTAGAGAGATCTTTTTCCAATTACTACACTGATAAAAACAATTCTAAGTCTAAGTAATTTGAAAATTAATTGAGTTTTTTGAGCACAGATCACAGTCTGATATCAATGCCATATCTTAATTTACAGTCTAAGATGGAACCTGTTATGGGTCAGTGACGTGCTACTCATTTTATGTGTTCAGATGTAATAATTTATTTAAAGAAACATTAAAAATGCAAATCACACTGACAATGACTTGAAAAGGTTAATCATAGAGGAAATGTTTTCAACAATTCAGTTTGAGGTGTTTTTTGTTGGGCCAAAGTCAAAATGTCTAGGTAGTTTATCCATCTTGGGAAATAAATAAGCAATAAAGAAATATATATATTTACAAGGTCTAAGTAGGTTTGAATATATGTTTATATATTTTTTTAAATAGTAAAATAATTACTTGAAATAAAAAAGTTGCTAAATTGAGTTTAAATTGATATATTAAACTGATTTACTACAATAACTCAAATAAAAATCAATAAAAAAAAACATACATACAAATAAATAAAACAGCTAAAATGAAAATGAAACTATAAAATAAATAATAAATAAATAAATAAAATTAATATATTAATTTTTAAAAAACTATAAAGCATCTTAATGATAGTTACACCACATTTAATAGTCATTAAAAAGTTTTTGGATGGATAACAAAAAAAAAAAATTTTCAGATTGACAATTAGTCCTTCAAATAGATCCTACCTGATAAATGCCAAGGAAAGGACGTAATCAGGATGAACCGTGATAAACCAATCACAGTCCTTGCTGTGTGGGTACGGATGGGGGAAATTCGGAGACAAAATGAATCCAGATGAGCCTGTAATGTTTCCACCACAAGGAGCTGCAAGAGATTATTTTCAGTTAGAGGTAATAAAGTATATGAAATTTTCCCTCCCCGTAGTGTGCGGGTGCTGCTACTTTATCTCGAAATGGCTAGATATCACGTGCATAAATGACCACGTTAGCTAATATATCATTCAATAACTAGCTATGCTTCAAATTCAAGACACTTCATTAATATTCATGAGAAAAGCGGATAAATTCCCGCCCCCCCATCGTTCAAATCTAAGCTCCTGCTCTGCCTTTAAAACGGATTGACCTTTAAAATGTCTAAATGTGACTCAAACTTAAAGGCAGTTGAAAGAAAATAGGTTTCACAGACTCTCGCCATCCAGAAAATAAATGCAGTTTCCTAGAAGCATTTATCATGGGAAGTCTTCACCCCAGTTTCCCACAACCCAGATGTTTAAGCGCTGACTGGGCATGTGATCAGAAATTTCCATCACAGAGATTTATTATTCCAGGCCTTTTATAAAGGGTTAGTCAAGTCATTTCCGGCTAGTTATTTTAGACATTCCTTCAGAGCTGACAAGTGTGAAACGAGAGGCCGTCCGTATTTAACAGGCCTCAGGCAACATGGCTGCAAATTGAATAAACCTCACCGATACATGTAGGAGGGCTGGGCTGCCAGTAGAATCTGTTGTCCACCTGAATGCAGGTGATCCTGGGCTCTCCTTGCAGGTCGTAGCCTGGATCACACGCGAAGGTCACTGAGTCGCCGGGCTCTTTGCCCTCTCCGCTGCGGCTGCCGTTCATGGGCGTCCCCGGGTCCCTGCAGGCGGTCGCCACTGAACCTGCAAAATGGGAACGATGACCAGCTGTGCTCACTTTTCACTTACCAGGATATCTCCGCAGGAGGTAGCATTTCCAGCTCTGAAATGAGGTTGTGTGGCCTCGGTAGCAAACAATGGCTCACTGGGGGCTCGGCTGAGCAGAACTCCCTCTAACACGGCGGTGGACGAAGCCTGAGCTACTGTACTGCAAAAATCACTTGCTAATGGAGCAAGGGGGGGTTTAGCCTTTTTATGCATTTACTTTGAAAAGGCTTTTATTCTGTTCAAGCAGAGGAAGTCTTATTCTGCCCAAGCACCTTTTTAGGCAATTGCATTCAAAGTGTCAAATGCAGTAAAAAATGTATTTGGGGAAAAAAAAAAATAAAAATCTATCAGTGCATCTTTGCTGCACTGTTTTTCACTAAATGAATACACGGAATATACACTCAACAGTCTGGAAGCAGTGCTGCTTTTTTTTTTTTTTTTTTAAGCAAGGATGCATTTATTTAATCAAAAGTGACAGTAAATGTATTTATGATCTGTAAACATTGTAAAAATATTTCACAATATTACAGTTGTATTATTTTTGATTGCATGAATGCAGCCTGGTGAGATAAACAGACTTCTTTAAAAAAATCCTTCCTCCTCAAATTTAAGCTCATATAGTACGTATTAGATATTAAAAATGGGGGACATCAGTGAGACATTTTGAGTTATTTATTCAAATTAAGCATTTACATTAACTCATGAAATACCAACCAAGCTCAAATGTCCAGCACAGGTGACTACCAAAATGACTGCAATCTAAAATTGATAGTTTGAAAATAATGGAACATTTTAGTCATGCCTTCCACCTCTACTAAAAAAGTTTTAGCATTCAGCTAGAACTGAGTACAGCAGAAGTCTCTGCTTTGAAAGAACAGTACTTACTTGAGAAGTCGATGGCGAATCCAGATTTGCTAATGTAAAAGTCTGTCTCAAACTGGATGGTGACCACGTTGAGAGTGCTGTGGATGCCTTCGGGTAACAGCGAACCGCTCACTTCCTTCAGAGCCATCTCGTTTTCTGGACGCCCATCCCAAACCTTCAGGATATCATGTGATGCCTCCGTGTCAAAAGCCAAGAACTGCAGACTAAAAAAGACATTTAAATTAAAACTTGAATTGGATTCCCACTGATTTGCACAGACTCAAATTCCCATGTAACAATAATTAGGTAACACTACACAATGCCGTGCCATGCCGGTCCCCAATGACTTCCATAGTAGTTAATATTGATTTATTTGTTTTTATTGTCTATTGCAACGGAAGTCAATGGGAACCAGCAACTGTTTAGTTACCAACATTCATCAAAAAATAATTTTATGTTCAACACAAGAAACAAATACGGCACTTTTCTAAACACATAGATTTTAAATTATTTCGATATTTTAATTTATAGTTCCAGTCATTTTTGGACTTACCTTTACCTTTATCAGACCTGAGCAAATATGAACTAAAAACTAACTGGACTATATTGTCAAGTGTTACCAACATTGATTTAAAGCAGACTTTCAATCATCCGTTTAATCCCAAATTTTTCCCAGACATGAAAATATCCAAATGATGCTTCATTAGCAACCCTTTGAAATAATCAATACATATTTTTGGAAATTTTTTTGGCAAAGTGTGTGAAAAAATGTGTTTTATTTTTGGTCACTATTGTGACCGATGGTATAAAGCAACAAATGAAATCACATTTTTTGCATTGAAAATTCATTTTTATATATCTTAGCTATTTTAAACTATTTGATCACATTCTAGGGTTTGCATTATGCATAAACAACTTATGCACAATGATAGGAACAGTGAGATAAAAAAAATAATAACAAAAATAACATTCAATAGAAACGGCCATTGGATTTGTATTGTCTAGCTAATTTCTCACCGGTCACTATTGTGACCATCAAGATTTTTTCCACTCTATGAACACACTAAACAAAAATAAATATATGTGAATTCATATATTAATACTAGACACCCTAAAGATAATATGTACCAGAAATCTATGTCA
>JAUMHQ010000076.1:19450444-19466722 GCA_032361165.1 Enteromius paludinosus
GTTTATCAGTACATTACAGAAAATAATGAACTTTATCACAATATGCTAATTTTTTGAAAAGGACCTGTATATATATTCAAGGAAAATATGATTATGAAATCTATTTATATATAATATCAGTTATATGAAAATATAAATATACAAATCTCCATCTAGTGTATCTAAAACTTACAATCAAGGTTTTATTAGTCTCACGAACACCGGAACGTTGGCTGAACGTCTGATGCATATGGTATACTGGAAACACTTCACCAGTGTCGAAGTCGTCATATGATTGTTGAAATTTGAGCGGATTTCCGGGGGGGGGAGGGCGCGAGTCTCGCGTTTATTTTCGGTCCTCCCAGAAACAAAGCGCAGACAGTTTACATGAGTTACAAAGAGCATTTAGGTTCACGGCATAGACTCTTTAAGAGATGTCCAGGAGTTTTGTTTGAGGCACTTAGTGGAGACAAGAAGAGATTTTAGCCTGTTTGCCGACGGGATTTGGGAAGAGTATTTTTTTCCAAGCCTGACCGACCCTTTGTCAGCATTTAGAAGGATTCCCAGCAGATCCAATTCTACTAGTTGTGCATCTCCTATCTATTATGGAAGATCAAGTGAAGTGCCTGAGAAGGGGATATCAGCCACGATTGCGGGCAAACATGAAACAACAAATTGCAGCTGGCCGATTCAGTATTGTGTTCGGTTCTCCAGAATTGCTTGTGGGTGTTAAAAAGTGGAGAGATATGCTTCAAACAGATGTTTACCGCGAGCGTCTCATCGGGATTTTCTATGCTGACTGACTTGTTGCACACCGTTCTGTTGTTGTGGGGACATTTTCATGCCCCGAAACGTGACGCTGAACGAAACGAACTGTGATTGGTTAGTAGACATGTCGTTTAAACGGCCTTATGGGCGGGCCTTGGCCAAAGAATGCTCCTATGAATTCCAGACCTTCAGCCGTCGGTCTCAAGGTCTGGATACGTGAGACTAAGGTTTTATCAAACCCACATTTTGGGGTTGCCTTGACCTTGTTTGTTTGATTATATAAATTTCTATTTTAGCACAATCCACTACCTCAACTCAAATTTTTTATTCTGAAAAGGAGATCATCATCTTCTATTCTGTACAAAATTTAAGGGATGAGCATTATGTGACATTTTTGATAAAACACATGCAGGAAACTCAGAGGAAGTGTGTCTTGAACCAAACCTCACAGAGCAGTAGACATAATGGGGCTAGAACTCAATGGGACACAATAACTTCTCAAGGAGAAGGTAGATCATTCAAAATAACACAATGTACTGTACTGAAATCTTCTCATGGATCAACAACGACAGATACTGCTTGTTCCAAAGACTGAATATGATTCTTTTTGGCTCCGAGTTTGTATTGGATGGTAATTCAAGAGCAGCTATTGCTTGATGGTAATGAAACGACTGTTCTGCTGTTCTTTTATGGAAGCGCTTACCCAATACTCATAAATGTTTGAGTAATTCCGTTAAGCCCAGGAACACGGTACAGCTGGCATCACTGCTTTTACATTCTTCAAAAGATTAATGCTTTAATAACTGCAAATGAAGTGCCATGTCTGCAGAGGGGAGGGAAAAAAAACTATTGATTTACTTTTAGCTTAGATAATGAAGGGCTGGCTCTTATTCCACAATGTGTTTTTGTAAAGATTTGCTGTATTCAATCTGAGGTCTATTGAAGAGAGTATATAATGGTCCAGATGGTACTTGTGGAAAATCACCTAAAATCTTGGTAAGAGAAGAAAGCACTATTCGCATACTTTCATAAACAACACCTATTTTCTTCTCAAAAGTGACTTAAAGGTTATAATGTATGCATACATAAAACATTTTTATTTTTTAATAATTGCTTTTTACAGATGCCAATGCAGATACACTGAAACTTATTTATTGAATTTACTAAAAAGTGGTTGCAAAACATTTTTAGCTACATTTAAATAAACCATTTTAGTTGTCTCACTTTAAACTACATTTGTTTATTGACACATCTGAATTTTTATGGGCAAATTATAAAAAAATAAAAATAAATGAAAAATGTTAAAACAAATAAAGCTGATTTTTTTTTATATGCAAATAAACAATTACAAAAAATAATTTTGATTTTTTTTTTTTTTAAATTTAATGAAAAATATAAAAAATTAAAATTGTAATAATTCACATTATCAAATTTCAGAATAATTAAATGCAGCCTTGGTGAAATTGACTTTTAAAAAACATTTTACACCAACTTTTTTTTCTAAATCACTTGTATTTGTTAATATCATTTGCAATTATTTTCAAAATAAGACCTGCATTTTCTGCAATTGATTTTTTTTTTTTTTAATTAACCTAAAGGAGCAAAAACAGTTTTGTTCACGTACTGTATGCTAATGTTATCAGTTTTAATTGTCTTTAAATTAGGCTTTTCTCTTCTTGGTTGATTGTGAGAAGCGTTTGCCTCCATTTTGACTGACAGTTGTAGTAGATATTAATCATGGTCGTTTAATTTCTCTAAAGAAAAAAAGATAATGCTTTGCATTGTCATTCTTGCTCATGCAAGTGTAACATTGCAACTATTGCAAGCTAGCTAACCAAGGGGGCGGAGCTTAGCAAAGAGTCAACTGATATTAAAGTCTTTCCAGCATCACAATCAATCCTGTGTTATACTGAACCTCTTTCTAAATCATCTCTGACACCCAATGCAAATCACAAGTGGATGTCGTCTGAGAAAAACAAAGTATTTTTCTGACAACTACCTGGCATTTTAATAGAGGGATTAGTAAGGAAATGACATCACTACTGGAATGTGTCACTTATTTTGCAATCTGTTCAGCCAGTGAAGCGTCAGTTTTTGGATTCAAGGTTTGTGACGCCCAGATTGCCATAAAATAAACACTTTCAATCATGGTAATTGCCACGAGTGAATTCCAGCTACCTGAAGGCAGGGGGTCTGCTGATTCGGTTCCTAGCTTGTGGAGAGTTTCACTGCAATAATTGGTTTACCCTTTAATTAGAGGAAAGTTAGAGCGGGTTAATTTTGTGTGCTTTTAAGCATTTAGAAGAGTTTCGGCCCCATGTAATGCTAGTAATCAGGTCTGTAATTCACAAAATGAGCAATGCAGAAAGTACAAAGCTCTCTAAAAATTTTATTTCAGGAAATGGTGGCAAAACTTTAAATGCTCAGGGACTAGATGATACAAGCAGATAACATGCTAATATGTAATATTATGTAAGATAATATACATTTTTTTAAATAACTTTTTTGAGGAAACAACCTGTTTTGTTTTATTCATGACTATTTATTTGAAAATGAAATGAAAAACCAGAATCATGTACTTTCTACACATATAAAAAGTATATCATGGAAAAAATGTCAAATGCTCAGCAGCCAGACAGCATGCACCTGCAGATAACATGGCAGCTTTTATAATTAGACAATCCAGAAAACAAACTTCATGTCTGTCAAATTACTCTGTGCTTTCTCTTCACAAAACCATCTGCACTCACTGAATCCCATTAAGTTTGAAAAGAGGTAGAAAAAGCAGAATCATGCACATTTAATACATATAAAAAGCATATAATAGAAAAGAAATATACCTGATGGTACCAATAATGCTTTATAATTGACTATTATTCCTGTGAACCACTAGTTTTGTGTTTCTAATATTACTCTGAGCCACAGTACATTTTTTTAAACGTAAGAATTGAGTGACTTTTCTATGCGCAAATGAATAGTTCTAGCTCATTTATTAATAAAAAAATAAATTGTGTATATTCAGTATACACTGTATGTAAATAGATTATAACTCGTGGGTGGTACAGTACCTAAATTAATAATGCTATACTTTAGAATTGACTATTAGTCAATTGACTTTTCAGTTGGATAAAATAAACAAAAATATTTCACGACCACTTTTTTGAAAATGAACAGAAACGGCTCGACCCTTCCAGTCCCCTTCAGCCTGCCTGGGTTTATTTTATGAGAATGACCAGCTGAATGTACATTATTCTTACTTACACAGCCTCTCTTGAGCTGACATATTTCTTATTGAAACAGGAAGTTGGGCTGAGACATATCGAAGGGCTCCCTTTCCTTTTTATAGCCAATAGGCTTGAGTCGATGTCACAGCCATGAATCATGATTTGTTGCTTGCTATTGCTGGTCAGCAGCAGGTGGTATCAGTGGGAAGGACATTCTCGTTTTACAGAGACAATTTGCATATGTCCCTGAAATGATGCCATCAACATTTCTGCTCTGTTTTCCAGAATGAGTAAGGCTGTGAAACTTCAGACGCACACTCTGAAGCTAAAAATCAACTGTGCCAACTTCAAGCGTAAAGCAAACGGACATGCACAACACTCATGAATTCAAACAATGAGTGCTTACCTTGTCCTGAAGTTCGCAGGATGAGGATGTCCGTCATATAAAGATAAAAAGTCATATTCTTCCTCCACAGCGAAGGACTGAAAAACTATATGAATTCTGCTCCTCTCCTCGGCTACAATAACCCACGTACAGTTCGCTCCGTTCGGGTATCCGTGAGGAAAACCTGGACTTTCTATGGTCCCATTTTTCCCTTTTAATGTCCCACCACATGTATAAATGAATCCTTAAAAAGAGAGAAAGAGAAAGAGGAGAAAATATGAGTCCATAACTGCCACAACCCAAGAAAAGAAATTCACAAATGCAACCATTTTTATTTTTGTAGTGTAATCTATTACTAAGTGAAACAGGACATTCAGTTCTAACAAAGGTAGGATGATCGATGTTATCCATGCGACTTTGACCTTTCAGCAAGCTCCGCCCCTATTGGTTACTTTTGGAACTCAGACAAGGTTTACAGAGCATTCCATTGGAATGAATTGGACGTTTCCCAGTTTATTGGAACCCAGCTATGGGTTTTAAGAAGTTAATCAATGCCTGATGCATAGAAAGCAATTCATTCTTACACATTCTGTTCCACTGTGAAATACACCAAATTATGAGTGTTTCATGTTGTAAGTGTTATAACAGAACCATTTCCGAGTAATGCAGGAAGAAAATATGAGACTATAACTGCCATAACCTACAAAAAGAAATAAAAATGCCTTGCATGTCAACATGAAACATTTGCAACCTTTACTTCTGTACTGTGAGGTACAGTATTTCCAAAGATCTCTGACTATAATAAAGACAGGATGACTGATTTTATCTATCGCCTGTAACTGTCATGGTTACTGTATAACTGCCTTTACTTCTGTAATGTGAAGTAATAACAAGTAAAACAAGATATTCAATCCTGATAATGGTAGGATGACGGACTTTATCCATCAGAAATTGACTTTTCACTAAGCTTCGCCCCCCTTGGTTCTTATAGCTCCTCAGACAAGACTTGCATTCCATTAGAATGAACTGGAGATTCTGAAGTTCAATAGAAATCAAATCAATTCCTGATATTAAAAATCGATTATTTCTCACATATCCTGCTTAACTTTGGTTTGTGAACTGCATTTCATGTTATAAGTCTTCCGAGTTATGACGGAACAAGCAATACAGGAAGAGAAAGAGAAGAAAACATGAATCTATGACTGCTGTAACTAACACAAAGAAATAAAAATCATAAATGCCTTGCAATTAAGTCTCAAATATCCAGACCTTCAGACTGATAGCAGAAGGTCTGGGAACCTTGGCCACTTTTAAATGGGGAAGGACCGCCCAAGAAGCCATATGACTGACAGTTAAAGCAACCAATCACATTTAGTTTTGTGCCGTGTCGTATTTATGGGCACGGAATTGTCCCGACAATAAGCTATGCCTCGAACTTTACTTGTTTAAGATACCTGACTCACTGTCACAATACGATGGCTTTGTGCTTCCAAGAGGGGTCTGGCACTCCAGACAGAATGTTAAAAAGAACTTCTGTTTATAAGAATTTCTGTATAACTCAACCTATCAGATGACAACGCCGAAACTCCTGATGTATCTGGACATGACGTCTGTGGCTGAGACTACATGCAAAATTTGCAACCAGTTTCACCAAAATTTGGAAGTAAAATGGTTTGGGAAGCGCATTTTACACTAAGAGACAAGAAAATGACTCATAAATGCAATAACATGTCTATACGAAACATTTGCAACTGGTTTTACTGCTGAAATATGATGTAATACTAAGCGGAACTGAATAATCAGTTCTAATAAAAGATAGAATGATTTATTTTATTCATCATAAATTCACGAAGCGCCGCTCCCCTTGGTTACTGTTGCTTCTCAGACTTGCTACACCGAGCATTCCATTGGAATGAACTGGAGATTTCAAAGTTCACTGGAATGTTACACACATTTTTCCCCAATCGAATCAATTCCTGATGCAAAAAAATTCAATTATTTCTCACATACACTGCTAAACAGTGAAATACACCATATTATGGAAGTAAAATGGTTTGTGAAGCAGATTTCTCATTATAAGTTTTGGCATCAATCTCTGAGCAATACAATTATAGTCCAGGCATTGTTTGTATAGCTAGTTAGTATTACTCTCTGAGCTTAATACAGCAGCAGAAAGATTTCTCAACTCTCAATTGAAAAAGAAAAAGAAAAACAACTGGTGACTTCTGACATCACAATCACATTAGTCAAATCATGCCAGTTTGTGCGCCGATGCTCATAATGGTTCGGTTGTGACATGAATTACTGTAACTGTGCGAAAGTTTGAGTCACCATCATCAGATGGCTGCTCTCTGAGACGTTAGGGCTTTCGTTTCAATGCCCGCTCCTCATATGTCAACCCTGCCCGCCATCGTGGGTGTGAATCAACCACCTGCTACACACAAATTAGTAGGGCTTTTTATGCACCAACCTGAGCAAATAGACTGGCAATGACAACCAGCATTAATTGAGCTTTTCCATTTATCCCCTTCCGCTTCCCTTAAGGCGTAATTAGCTTTGCAGACTCCCTGAGATCAAGGATCTTTTCTCTCCCATTTTTTTCCTCAATCTTGGCAGCCAGGAAGGCAAGGAGAATGAATTCAGAAGGGAAAGGCCTGCACTGACTCAGACCTGATACAATCACTCCACACATCCACAGTCACCTCAAAAGAACAGCAAAGAGAAATGCATCAAGAAGGCATAAAGAAAACAGACACCTCTGACAGTTATTATATTTTAGTACATTTTCTTCCCGATTCTCATTAGCATAACGCATCCAGATGTTTTACTTTTGGGTTCTCATTAGATTTTTATTACTGCACACCCAACGAGCAAACATTTGATTTCTATTTAACACTCCTAAAACCCCCACCCACTCTGGAATCCCATTGGCTCAAAATCCCATTCCAGATAGCTACATGTCAAATATGTTCTAATGGATTCTGATTGTTGCATTGCATTTTCACTTTCTATGAGCTCAAACAAACTGCTCGTCAGCATTGGTGTAGCAACATTTGTTTTAGAAAATAAATACTCAACCGAAATGATTGCAGGCAGGTGGCACATGACATTGAAACATCATGAAAAGAACAGAAAAATCCACACAATGCAGTAAAATTCTTTAAAAATGCAGTAAAAACAGGCATTATATTGCAAGACTGTAGTTATGCAATACCTTATGAAAGCTGTGAGCCTCAAAGATAATATATTGATTGTCCTTGTAAGCTGTTTACATTTTTTTTTTTTTAATTATATGCATTTAAAAAAAAATTAAAAATTGTTTTTTTAATCAGAATGAATGCTATACAGCAAATACTACACCAGGCTGTGTAAATAACTTACAATTCAAACTATCATTATCATCTGATTACAGTAATGATTATAAGGAAGGATTAGCATGCATACTGTATATAATACAGGAATAACTTTCTTTAAGCAAAACAATTATGTACTTCTCTTCCTCCTAGGGGATTTTAGAGTGAAGTATGATTCAGTTACATTTACATTTAGAAAAATCACATTAGTCTTAGAGAGAATCGTGATCAATTCCCAATAACGCAACTATAAGAGCAAAAATATTCTAATTGGCTTCTAGCTGTTTCCCACAAACAAAAATCTGTGAAATACTCCAGAATGTACAGTCACGTCTCTAAAGGCCCTGTCATTAACATTTGAATCTAATTAAGCAATAAAGTAAAAGAGGCAGTACAATACTGCAAATAATCATGGCTAAAGGCTATCGTTAGGAATGATGCACAACAACAGCATGCTCCTTCATTAGGTCATAATAGGCTGATATGAAAGCACCACTGCATAGATTTTAAAAAGGAACATACAAGACTGTGAGATAAAGTATTGTAAATTGATGTAAAATGGCATACTAATATGTTCAACATCAGCTATGGAAACATGCAGTGAACAGGTTGTTGCCATGACATTTCATTTAGATTTAATGCAACACATAATAAATCAGCAACTAGAACCAGTACAATCTATTTTGAAAGGCTGATTATAAAGAAGTGAAGAAGAAAAGTCAGGGCCGTGTCTGTTGCAACACTATTGCATTATATGCGGATTTCAAAATGACTCAAAAAATACAGAAAATCTTGTTCAAAAACCCACAAATCCATTGGTTTGTGCCCAGAGGCTCGAAATCAAACAAACATTTACAGACAGCACCAAAGACTTTTGCAAATTCTGAAAGTGTCCAATCTCTTTTATCACAAACCTTTTATAGCGAATTAAAAAAAGACAATTCCAGGAGGTAAAAAACGTTTTCATACCTTCTCAATTTGATTGCAGTTAGGTTACGCTGCAGTATGACATTGAAAAAACTTCTAGAAGCCACGTCAAAGATAAAACGAGAAATGCTGTGCAGCTTACAGTAGAGATTACAAAGGTAGTGTTGGATTTTAAGGCTTTAGTTGCAAATGCATCTTAAAGTTTGCATAAGTTGAGGAAACAACATCAGAACTCAAATACGATGCATTGTTCTATAAGAACAAAACTAGACCGTATCACAACATCTGTGGATGATTTTGATAAGGTTTGAACTGTTTAACTGGGTCTGCAATCAAAGCTCTAGTGTCAAAGTGGTTTAATCAATAATAACTGGTCTAATAATTGTGTAATCGGCACTTCTACAGACCAAAATGAGATCTTATTGAGAAAAAACTGAAAATACTATCCACAACTCCAGCTGCATGATGTAATAAAGCGAAAAGAGGCAATGAGTTACAGTGGCTTGATAAATACAATTAATATATTATTGACTTTAATGTCTCTCAACTATTTGCTTATTAGCACGCATATTAGTTATACTAGCACTAGAAACTTAACTACCTCACCCTTAGAGTATAAGCATAGAGCCCAAAAGAATTCATTTTCCTAACTCATGCAGCCTGAACTTTGGGACAGAACGCTCCACTCTAGGATGTTCAGCAGGGGGCCGTAACGTCTATGCAGCTGTGGTGGAAAGAGTCATTCTGCCTGGATAATGCTAAACCATTAATTTCATCAGGCAGCTGCAATTGGAGGCAATCATGACCAAAATCAGCCTTTGTCTCCATGCTCAGTCTCACGGGGTGATTTCGGTCCTTGACCGCCCTTAGTCTACACAGAGATGGCACAAGATAGACTCTTAGAATTGAGGGTTATTTCTGAAGCGTTGTCAAGCCCTTTGCACAGCCATTTGGCATTCGGTTTTAAAGGCTGACAACAAACTCATTATGTACTTCATTTTGTAGACATTTTCTTTCTTTTTTTTTGCTACAGTCCAAGGCCAATGCTCAAACTCAATACTACTATTAAACATCATTTTTATAAATAAATAAGGATAAAAATGTGCTATTAAAAAGCAATTATTGACATCAAGTACTGCAAGTGCTTTTTTATGCACTTGTTTTGACAAAGAATCTACACGACTATAATATTTGCTAACAACATGATCGTTATCAGTGCTTTTTCTGCCTGGTCTCAAGACGTAAACGTACCTTGGCGCACTTTAGAGTGAGACATTAAAAACTGTACGTACCAATAAGTACATATCACTGCAGTTTCCAAAAGAATTAACACTAGAGGCAGTAAAACTGACTTTTTTTTTTTTTACAAAGTTTTGATTAATAAAGTGTAATTTTGCTTGAATATCATGCTATGACCTCAAAACAATATTAATACGCCGGGTACATATATCCACACATATGGTTTTTGCACTCACTACACTAGTGGTCACTTCACAACTGTTAATTAGTTAAATTTACCCTCTATTTTATTATCCATATTTATTTCCTATTCATAGTCTTTCTTTTTAAGGTCTGAGCAATTGTCCAAGCATTTCACTGCATATCGTACTGTGTATGACTGTGTATGTGACAAATAAAATTTGAATTTGGTATTTGAAAACCGATACTTTTAAATGTTAGCATCACACATATCCAGCTTCATTTCTATGGATTTTCATAGATGGTATGTTTGTTCGGTAGATCACAGAGAGTACAGCGATGTACTTTAAAGCCGAGAAGTTCTGGTTCAAATCCATTGCATCTTGGTTTGACAGAATCTGTGTATAAGGAAGTTAATATGGCATGGTTGCATTAAAAAAAGGCATTTTTATATCAGTTTTGTATTTGTTAACACTAAAAAAATGTGCCAGGGTTTATGTATTAAGGCTGCATTTACCAACTTCCAATTTCTCTTTTAAACTGCAGCTAAATATGCAGCAAGGCACATAAAAACAGTATTGCACAAAAAGTGCACAGGGATGAATTTTTTGTTTTATGCTGTATGAATAATGAAATCATAATTTTTAAAAATAAAACAAACAACTGCAGAAAAAAGAAAAAAAAAAACAGAACAAGCACTTAACTGAAACCAAACAACACAACAAAAGAACTAAACAAAAATAAAAGAGAAAAAAAACATAACAAAACAAAAGTCTTGTCAAATGTTTTAAGGGAGCACTACTATTGGTCCTAGAATACTAAAAAAAACCTAGCAAATTAATAATTAAACTAAAAAAAGTAGCCTAGGTATCATAAAATATAGTTCCCCAATCATGCAATTTCAAGACATCATTTTGGGTAACTTGTGGCTCCACTTGGTTAAGAAAAAAAAAAAAAAGGACTATTTGGTTTGAATGAGTAACACATGCTGTTGATCACACCCTTTTTCGTCTGTATAATCCCTCTGAATGAAACAGGATATGCAAAAAAAAATGTAATACAAGAATTGATTGTATCCGTTGGTAACTGATTACATTGTGAAAAGGAGAATAGAGTCAGAATTGTACTAAAAATGATTTTAAATGGTTCTAACGTTCTCTCAGAGCTACACGAGGGCACAACGGACCCCCTTCAGATCATAGATGCGTGTTAATCACTTATCGAATCGAATGCTGCAATCGCTTTATTACAGTGTGCTTGGAGGGTTACGGCCAGTCTAATCTTTAACCCAGCAAATGGCATGAAACAGCTGCAGAAATAGACCTTTCTGGAACAGAATCCATTAGAGATCAATGTAAACTCGCTTCAAAACCACTTTGAGAAGGCGCCGCCCCAAAGCGGACTCTAACGCTCCATCACGCACGATCACATCGCCCCAAAATTCATTTAGATGCTTTATCTGCGCTCCTCATTCCGCTTTACTTTCACGGTGGGAAATCTGTTCTCATCCACCAATCATTCTGATTATATGCTGCCCTCCCCAGGTGACCGCTGACACCGTGATGGCGATGCGTCTGCCGCCGCCCGCTATAAATTGATACGAGAAACAGCATTAGCATCACGCTGCGTTCGCAGAGCGGAGAAAATAGGTCAGTCATACAAATCAACATCTAAACACATAAATCTCATTCAAATAAGAATGCGGGCCAAAGACGGGACCCAGCTGCTCCTGCGGCGAGTTTAACACGTCGTCTCCAACCGCCAGCCACCGTACAGACCTTCGAGGGCTCAATCAATTTGTTTTGCCACTGGAGATGCAGAACAGAGATGACAATACACCTCAATCTTATTTCTTCACACATAAGCAGATGGCCAGAGAAGAATAGGAGTTGACAAGCTCTGAAGGCTCGTACGGCACAGAGCATCCACGCCAGCTTCCTCGTAGGGTCTTGTGTCTATAAGATACGAAGGGATATGCATGCAGAAAGATTGAGAAAATAGGTTTGGGCTTCCAAGAGGGTCACTGTAACTCTAAGATTCGGTGTGAAGGGATTGGATATCAACAATGCAAGCCAGTGAAGGCTTGATTCATTGGTAGGCGAGTTCTATTAAACAACACTGTAACTCCAAATGGAGGTTTAGCCTGGAATGAGCTGAAAAGTAGAGGGGATACTGCTTGACTCATGATTGTTAAAGAAATAGATGACTGAACTGTATGGAATGCTGAAATCTAACGGCAAAACTAATTCAGTCCATATATATTGAATTTGTGTGGAATAACATGGATGAGCAAATAACAACAGAATGGTTAAATGAATTCCCTTAATAATATAGTATATATTTATATAACAGGCTGAATTGAGCATCAATCCCCGACCTTCTAGACCTGCAGTATGTTAACAAGCTGTGAAGCTATTAGACACGGGTGTGGATCAATCACGCCTGTCATAAGAGCCATCACACCCAGCTGGGGGTCATCTCAGATAGACCCACGCTCTTGTTTAAGACTGTTCATTACATCTGAAAACAAACCATCAGCCATTCTGTAAGTTGCAATCGAAAGCCAGTATTGATTTGTAGCGAGAGCGGGCTAGTCTGTGTATGAGGCAACAGGGATCTCAACATGAGTCAGGTTGATCAAAGCAGAGGAGATGGCCCTTTGAAGCCAAAGGAAAGGGCAAACCTTCGGCTTAGCAACCATGCAACTTTCTTTGACTTTACAATGTTTTCGTCTTAATTTTAGTGATCAAAATCAACTGCGTACAGTACTCCAAAAAGTGTCAGGCACTTATAGGTGGCACTTCCGTGAGATTTATGCATGGAAACAGGAAATGAGATCAAATACTCTGTTTATCTTAAAGAACCTGTCTATCAGGGAAATGAATCATGGCTGAATTTTTCCTGAAAAGCATCAGTCGCTAAAAACTTTTACATGATGCGTCAACGTCATAAAATCCAGTCAAAAATGAACCCTACAAAACTTGTTCATCTCTCAAGCATTAGGGTATTACATTGCATTATATGGTTTGAAACTAAAATCTATGAAACTATTTGAAAGAGCATTGATAATAAAACATTAATAAAGTATTTAATATAATATTTGACAACTGATATTTAAATGCATTTACTGTAAGTAGTCTGCTAGGAAGATCTAATTCATTTACAAGCTATCAGAATTTCCTTGTACTTTTTGACCATACACCAAAATTGCATATTTTATGCTCAGTTTGAGCCTTTAAATAAAACTGTGCTTTTTTTCCTCCAAGTGAGCGCCATATTTTCCTATATCATGCTATATGAGGCATAAAATCATGATATAAGATAAGATATTCAAAATACCAAATAGACAGGCAAAATATTTAGATTCTATCTAAACTTTCCCATTTTAAAAAAAGGCTTCATAAGGTTAAGATTGCAAGTCAGGTTTTAAATGATTAAACAATATTATAACAATAGCATAAACAGTGTTCAATAACACAGGCTGTCCTCTGGAAAATGAAAAAGGCAAATGTTTCAAAGTATACATACAAATGTCATCAAAATGAGGTGGTTGCAAAATTATATCAATTCATTAATGTTGACTTTTTTCCAAATCATGACATAAAATATTAAGTAAGACTCACTTGAATTTGTCCTTGGTCAATAAATGTGACGTCAAGGTGATTTGAATTCATACAAAAGCCTTAGTTGTTAAATGACTGGGCTGTTCTTAGTTTTTTTTCTGAAACAGCCAAAATTATTTGCACACTTTCTGGTTAGTGGAACATGTTGATAATTAAGGTACATCCACTAAGAATCACTTTGAAAGTCATTGCATGCATCATTTAATCGCAGATGCCACTTGCACTCATATTTCGTTTTGTAATCAAATCACATTAAGGCACTAAAAGAAAAATTTAATTTTTAATCATCATTTACTCATCCTTTAAGTGGTTATGAACCTGTTTGCTTTCCAGAAGGAAGATATGAAACAACACAAATTATGCCAGAAGCTTTGTTTTTTAGTGAATTGTCCTTTTCAGAATCATAATATGCAAGTTTCATGTCTAACCGACAAAGATTTCCTAAATCTAAGACACTTCAAGAAACTCAAAATGGGCAATATATGTGGATTAAGTTCACTAAGCCAGTGATCAAAGGTAATCCGTTCTGACAGAAAGCAATCGCTTGACAAGAAACAGATGACGTAATCGGAATTGAAAGCACTGAATTATTGAAGCAAGCACAAACAATACCAATTTCAGCATTACACAGCCTGCGAACGTACCCAGCGGGTCTTTCCAGGAGTATTAAAGCAAAACTCCCCAACACAACTAATCAAACTTCATCAGTGTCAATTACCACAGGCCGTACGCTTGCTAGAAGAGACAGTGACTTTACTGCTGGCTCTGATTTGGTTAATAAATGAGAGAGCTCTCCTGATTTGCTGGTGAATAATTACGATCGCACGGGTCTGCCATCTGTTATTCGATTTGAGAGCAAACGCCTGCTTTCCAAGACCAGGGATTCCTCGACTGGAAGGCAAGAGCCGGGGTTTGTGTAATGAACTTAAGCGGTGTTTGTCAATCAAGCTGTTCTCCGGTGAACCCTGTGAAGCACCGCCTGATAACTGAGCAGAGAGGTTGTGCAACTGAGCGAGGCTTTTGAAAGCTTCTTAAAACAAAAGACGTTTGAAAAAAAACCATGTCAGTACATAAATGTGTGGGGAAACACAATACGCAGGTAGGAGATGGATGCGAAATAAGCTGATAGAAGACAATTTTACTATTACTACTGTCACTCATACTTAGGATTAGGGATTTGTTTAAAGATTTAAACCAATGTGATTTGCCAATGCAAACTTGCAAACAGGACTCCATCAATAGCAGTAGGACAACTTTCATATATCGTGGAGTATGTAAAAAAAAAAGGCAGACCTGCTAACTCAAGACAAACAGAAAAGAAAACTATGATTTGAACAACAAAACAACAAAATGAAAACAATTTACAAAATAATAAACCTCACATTGCAGTCTTACTTGATTCTGTGTGGCATAACAACAGGAAACTGAATAAAAATTATATTTTTACAAAGGGGACAAATTAGCATGTATAATATTCATCAACCGCCAAGCAATGGCACAGAAATAGAAAAAAATATATATATTATTGTAAAAACTATATGAAAAAACACTTGTGTTTAAACAAAAAAAAAATCTAAATAATGATGTTTAAATAGATCTAAACCATAATGTTTAAAACAATCAATCAATCAATCCGTTCACATTTAAAAACAAAACAACTGATTGATTGGTTGATTGATTGGATGCATTTATTCTCGTTCAAAACTAGAAAATCTATTTCACATTAAGCTAGTCTGTCAGATCTCAGAGTACAGTGGATGAACATGTCTTCAGACAACCTAATATATCATTAGTTGAATGAAAGATGACTGGGCAAAATATTTTAAGCACATATTAAAAGTCATCCGGATAGCTACAAGACAAGTCTGACATCTGAGCAGCATTTCAAGTCAATTATCTTTGATAAGGACGGAGAGGTTGATGATGGATCACAATGCCAATTAAAGCGTCATCTGCTTGACTGATTAAATTAATTTCCTAGCTGCTGCCTGCCCTATTCCACTCAGGGGTCATGCTGTTTTTTAAAACGTGATCTTCACAGCATTTCAGCTCCAGAGCGATGTTGAATAAAGGTTATCAGGACCAAGTAGAAAATAGTTTCCTATTGGCTCTTTTGCTGAAGGCAACATTCTGTCACTTGAACCTGATGTGGAGAAACAAGACAGTAATATTGGTAAAAGTTTTATTCAAATCTCTCTGCAAGTCAAGGTCTGAAAGGGATAAAATGCCATCTTCAAACTAAAAATTTTAAAGTTCCCCTATTCCAACGCCAACAGTGCACAATAAATAAAGTTATTGTCGATCAAAAAAAAAAAAAAAAAAATGTGAGTCGGCTCACATTCGCCTAAACGAGTCGTCAGCAATTTGAATCTTTCTCTGTTACTGAGCCTAAATAACACATTTGCATAATGTCCGCCCACGTTCTACGTCGCGAACAACTTGCCCCGCCCACAAACCTTACAATTTCTGCGTGGATTACATCATGTCAAGAAGACGCCTTACCCTTCACTGTCATTCAGTTGTGGCGTTTCGTTTTCCGACACACGCTGTAGCGGTAGACCAATCATATAGGACTGCGCCATCTGACCAATCACAGCAGT
>JAUMHQ010000076.1:19484483-19499398 GCA_032361165.1 Enteromius paludinosus
GGAGGTCTCCCATCCAGGTACTGACCAGGCTCGACCCTGCTTAGCTTCAGTGGGCAACCAGGCTTGGGCTGCAGGGTGATATGACTGTGGCGAACCATCCTCAAAACAGAAACACAGACAGAATTGACTTCACGGCATATTTAATTAGTTGAAGTGGGCTGTACATTAAACAGGAAGTTTCAAAAGAAGTGGACAGGGATATTTACCCATCACTAATACATTTTTTAACAGCTATTTAGTAATAATCCATTTTTAAAATTAATATATAAGGTTTTTGTTAATATACGGGCTACTGTATGTATATAGTGTATATGGGTTATGTAAATATAAATACTTTGTTTATATATTTTAATGTTTACATAATATGTACATGTATACATTTATATTCTTATATATAAATATACTGAACAGATATGTACATACATGTGTTTGTATATAAATACTAAATATACACATTATACACACAGATTATTAAAAAAAAAATTGTTTTGTATGCAATTAATTATTTGACGGCACTATAATTTATAAATTACAACGCAAATGCAGTCTCTGCTCAGTAATGTCGCAGGTGTTCAAAACAAGCAATTCTAGATTCTTCCCACTGAGTTTTTAGGGAGGACTATGTAAGGATTCTTGAATCAGAATGCAACTATACTATTAGGTTGAGTCATCAGCAGAAGGTCATCCAACTAAGCGGCTGATTGGCTCCGTCACCTGTTGAAATGCATGTGCAGGTGTGTGTCCTGGAGAATTGGACCTCGTTCTGTGGTAACCTGAACTTACAGTCGAGCTGACAGCCGCCTCAATCAATCCAGAAGCAGCTATCAGCTCTCATCACCGCGTCCTCCAACCCTCTCAGCAGACAGATAAGTGTGTCACACACTACGGCCCATCTGCCCTGCAGTAATTACAGTCTGACCTCCCTGAATGTCTCCATATCAGTCCATATACAGATGCATCGACCACAAATAGCTTCCATTCTTCTCCTACACAACCACACACAGAAACAGGAGTCAGGAATCGTCGCTTGCCATTCAGAAACCGTAGAATAAAATATTACACTTTTCAACAACTGAAAGTGCAGTCCACACATTTTCACATTCCTGTCATACAGTACAGCTTTACAAAAAAATTGAAAGATTCAACATAGGTCAACACTCAAAAAATCATGCCACATAAATGTCAGATGGGTTATGATAAAACTAAAACCTGGCCAAAAAAAAAATGAAGACAGTAAATAGACAATGCATCTTAATATTTCAATGGCTGTGCTATCTTAAGTGCAAAAAAAAATAGTTAAGTGAAATCTGAATCAGAACCACAATTATTACATTCCTTCCATTCCCTAATGCAGATGGACTGTCTTTGGAATTGCAGCTGTGATTGTGTGCTTTGGGGGTATGTGAAATGAGTACTTAAAGCAAGGTAATTAAGAGGAGGGGTTGCTGGCATTAGTGAGGTATCAGCCGGACTACTGTAATTTACCTGTGTGCAGCCACTGTGACAGAACTCCAGTCCAGAAGGAAATCCGTTGCTTCAGAGGGAGCTTCAGACTGAGCATCTGTCTGCCTAATGGTCTATCCGCACTGTGAATAGAGACTGCAGGAGCACATTTGAACTTTACTGATGCCCTGAACCGGTGCCAAAGTCTGTTTGGATGTTTTAGTCCAAAGTAAATTCATGTTGCAGAACCATTTGATGTTAAGCCGTATCCGAGTTAAAGGCTCTTGGAAACCAATTTGCTTGCACTATCAATAGACAACCAAGTGAAACTTCCATTTGTTTACTACATAAGTTAAACATGGACTAACAAATAAATTCCTTTAAAACAATTAGTCTTCATTTCAATATTAATTTAATTCATTAAATATATAAATACATTTTAAAATGTATCTTACAATTAATAAATATAATAAATATTAATATTATTTAACTGACCTTACAAGTTGTATTTTTTATTAACCAATGTTATAATAAAAATAAAAAATAACAATAAATAATAACAAATATTTATATATTTACTAAAAAAAACTAAATGCTTTGAAATTGTATAAATTATGTCTGTTCTTCATATTATAATTTATGTTCAACAGAGAAAAACACTTATTCACTATTAAATTACAACTTTTCCCACAATGAATTGCTAATTAGCTTCTTCTTAATAACATTAATAATAGTTAGTAAGGCAGTTATAATAGAATTAGAGATATTAAATAACATCATGAAGAATAGGGCATTAAAATTAACTACTAATAAATGGCTAACATTCTAGTAATATGCATGCTAGTAAGCAACTAGTTAAGAGACCCTAAAATAAAGTGTTACCAGAAACTCATACAGGTTTGGAACAACATGAGAGTGTGCGATGGCAGTTTTCATTTTTGGGTGAACTATTGCTGGGGTCTTATTAAAAATCCCATTTTCAGCCCAGCAAATTTGCTGGGATTATCATCATTTAATTGAACTGAAAATAGCTCATTTAAAGACACCACTTCATGATCCAAGTGGTGAGTTGTTCACATAATTAGTATCCATTTTCGCAAATTTGACCATTTTCGTAGACAGAAGTGGACATTTTCGCAATTGCGGTGTAATCCGCCAATCGTAGTGATAAAGAGAGCGTAGGAGGTGGGCATTAATATATTGCTGCTAATGAGCCAATCCAGTGACGTGAACATCCACAACTAGCTCACGGGAGGCCGAAGAGAAAATCTGCATGCTATTGCATGACCTCATATTTATTGTTTTCTAATCTCGCTGCCTCCTCGAACAAAAACCAATCTTATATCTGTTAGCAGCCTTATATACGAGCAGCAATATTCAGCACTGTATGTGTTCCGCACGGCAGGATGAATGTGAAAATAACAGGTATAATCAAATGATCTATACCGTGGCTTAAAGTAAATCAGCAGGCTAATAATTTTACTAAAAGAGCTTCAAGATAAATAATAACATCAGATTAAAGCCCGGGCTGCATATTAATTATGGAAACAAGGGAGCCAGCCGGTAATTTCAGCGGGTGAAATGAATCACAATATAGTTCAATCAATTTTACGCAGAAGCTACAGGATTCAGCGTTGCGCTCCCAGGTGGCATCGGGGGTGGGATGGGGGCGAGTGGCAGAATGCCAATTCAATCCCCAGATAGTGGACAGCGCTTTTGTACCCTTGGGCAAGGCATTCAGTGTGAGATTGCCAAGAGGGTGCTAAAGCACAAAGAACCCAATAACCTTCCTTTTCTTACTTTCTCGGGTACTTACTGGGGAAAACAGACATGAGGAATGTGTCTGGACCACAGCACTGGCAGGGAGGGGTTTAAAAAGATTTGCTTGAGCACTAACACACTGTATGAGCAAAAGTAATGGAGATACATGCAGGCTCTGGCGTCATACTATGGCACAACGATGCTATCAGGTAGTAACACTGCGGTACTGTGAAATACAAGTTTTTGCATGGTACTCCAAAGTAGTCTAAATATGCCATGGCCCTTTTCTGTTAAATGATGTTAGTACCAGCCAGTGACATTAAAGTACCATGGTAATACAATTACTGTACCTTGGTGCTGTCACAGTACTTTTTTTAAGGGTATTGCATTCATCCTTCACAACAAAATATAGTATTAATGCATGGTACATGCCTGATATTACAGTACAAGTGTATTATCTTTACTGCACCATGGCCATATGCCATAGTATTTATTATATAGATATAGACTTTCAATAATACTGTAGTACTACTAAGGTAGTAAATTTCCTGTCCCACTTGATATTAGGTGGCTATGCACTTACATCAAAAAATAAATACAACGTACTTATTGTGTTCATTTTGTATTGCAGAACTGCTATTGGAAAGGGGATACCAGAACAGGTTTAGTGGTATAGGTAGCTTCAACAGTGGGTTTAGGTGTAAGGGATATTACTAACAGATGTAATTACATAAGTATTTGTAAAAATATAAGTACAATGTTAGACATGCATGTACACAATAAGTGCATTGTACCAAATAATTCATTTGAATCTAAGTACATGGTCGTTAAGGCCACCAAAGTGGGACCAAATTTCCAAAAACTACTACACATTGGTGCATGCATTTCGTTTCCATTGTTTCTTGTTTACAAACAAGTATTTTAGTACAGTGATTATGAAATGTAAATAAACTGAAATTCATGTACTGAAAACATTGCAGTACCACACTGATCGCTTTGTACCTTGAAGGATACCATGTTAGAGAAGCTGAACATGGTCACACTGTTTTGTATCCTGAAGATGCGAGTGTGAGTTTCATCATTCTCCTAAAATCTAACAGAATAACAGCAGGCCTCTCCGCTGAGCCATGAGCGAGCAGAGGCCGTGACCGCCGGCTCATTCTCAAATATGTGGCGGCACGATCATATTACTCATCTCCATGGAGACCCTCAGGTCCCTTTACCACACCGCGCGACGGGCCGCCCCACAGGCAGGACTGGGGCTCACGGGGAACTCAACAGGCCGATTACATTTTTCACCCCTAGTGTTTTTTTTTTTCACCCTCCCTCCCACCTGTTTTCTCCACCTCCTCGAAAGCCGAGCGAATATCGCAAGACCACCAGCATCAGACACACGTTCAGCAGATATAGCAGCGGCTCTGGCGCCATAGCAACACTGTCAATTCATTCAGCCGACCGGCCCTGAACTCTACAATTACTGCTGCTGCACAAGCAGATGTTCCTGCTGAGATTGAACACAGTATGAGTGACAAAATGCAGGGCTTGCCAGTCACGGCGGGTATTAGAAGAAACGCAGCGCTCTTAAACCGCCTCTTTTACACCACACTTACTTAAGACTAAAGCCAGTGTTATGAGACTGACAGCCGGATTAACAGGAGCCCGCCTGAAAGTGTAATGCGTACTGTATTCCACAGCAGATAGGAATGGATCTAATATGGCTCTAATAGATCTAAGATAGAAATGGATTCCCACAACATTGTTGAAAGTTGAACCGGTCTCACGACCAATGTGCATGTATTTCATGAGTGACTAATTTGTACGAATACGTACGACTTTGTGCGATTTGTCCAAACCCCAGTGACGGGCAGGTTTAGGGGCGGGGTTATGTGTGGGTCATTTGTAAAAATTCATACGAATTGGGCAACTTCTAAAATACACCCAATAAAGTAAAAATCATACGAATTTGTATGAGTGAGGTCGTACGAAATCAAATTAGCCGCCTTGTAAAATGTGCACATTGCTGAGAGATCACATTAGCTGAAATGCTTTGATGAAAATAATTTAATAAACTTAATTTAAATACTAAAGTTAATATGTTAATGATAAGTGTGACCACAAAATCAGTTGTCAATTTTTCAATATAATGTCATCTGAAAGCTGAATCAATTAGTTTTCCATCAATGTATGGTTGGTTAGGATGGGACAATATCAGGCAGGGATACAACTTTTTGATCTTTTATTAAGATCATTTCACACAAGTGACATACTGAATAATGGCAAGTAACACCTGGAAGTAACTGATTTATTTACAACTGCATTTCAATTGATTGGATGATCCATAAAATTGCATTTAGTTAATAGGCAAAGCATTTTAAGACAAAATTTGAAATGATAAAAAGTCATTAAAGAGTGATTATTTAAGTAAATACTATTCAGTAATTCAGGTACTACCACTGTTGTCAATTATGGCTCTTGAAATTGCAATGATGATGATTAATGTGCAGAGCAGGCTACACATAAAAACATTTGTGTTTGGAGAAACAAAGTCATTTCTGGATATGCAGACAGATCTGTTGGTCCATTATGCTAGTCTAGCACATGTAATACAAAAACTCCTGTTATAATAACTGAAGCTGCAAAAATTTAATCGGTAACACTTCAGAATATGGGGTCAGAATAATGCATTAGTTAAGCATCAATTAATGGTTAATTTGTTCACAATTAAGCATTAGTTGAGCAAAAACATACTACTAATTAATAATTAAAATGTTAAGTTAATCATTAATTACTAGTGTGTTTTTTTGCTCAACTAATGCTTAATTGTGAACACATTAACCATTAATTAATGCTTAACTAACGCATTATTCTGACCCCCTATTCTGAAGTGTTACCATTAAATCTTATTAGCTTAGTATCCGCACACTTTTGTCCAGGACGGACCAATCTAAACACCTTTGACAGGCATGTTTTCGGTGCAGGCTAATCTGATGACCTCTGATAGGCCATTGAGTTCACAAGCTCAACGTGCCTGATTGGTTATATTGTTCAACACTGCAAAAAAAATCATAAAAAGTAATCTGACTTAAGTGTGCATTAAGTGTTTGTACTGAAAAGTCCTGTCAATCTACAAACCCTGTGTACTACAACGCCATCTTTGCAGTGAAAACACCATGGAGTATTTCAAAGTATTGGCATCACTGCACCGTGGCTCTGTCATGATTTTTGTAAAGGTTTACCACATAAGCAGCGGGTTTGTCAAAAGCCTGCCTAAGCGGGACTAAGGCAGCGCTACGGTGCACAGCGGGCTCTCAGCACTGTTAGCAAAATGTCAGAGTAAAAACACTCAATATCATTTAGATTTTTTTTAAATCAAGGGAGAGGAAAAATCCCACAATCCCTTTGCAATCAGCACTAACAACTATAGACAGGCACACAGCAAGCACAACTTGAAAACAAGAGAGGTTGGTTTACTTGCCCACAGTAAATGTGACACGACTAAACGCACCATTCGAGTAGAAAAGAGCGCAGTCTGTGCTTTTTCTGATGGAGTTGTCCTGACAGGTGAAGGCGCTGATATCTTAGCCAGTGACAGTCTGAGAACATGGCAATGGAGCAACACTTCACTTAGTTAAGTTAATGAATTAATGTCTTCATTCTCATGGAAACACTAATTAGCACTCGCATGTGGAGTTAGACTGCGTTTGACCCTCAGTTGAGATTGTTCTATGCTGTGCTAGAAATATTTGTGGAGCTATAAGTGGCAAGGCTGTTTTAATGTGGCTTACAGCTGCTGAATAACCAAACATTCCATGCTAAAAAATAACATCTGATTTATAAATACGTGCATACCACTCAGAAAGTTAAGAGTTGTCTAGATTTTTCTTCTAATATTTGAGTTGAATCACAGGTTTTTGAAAACAGCTATGTTAGACTCAGTCTGATATTAGTGTTCAAGTTTATTCCAAATAAGTTTCATAAAAACAATTCGAAACAATTTTCACTTCGAGTTTGCCAGTAAAGTTTACAAATAACTATAAGTAATATTGAATTAAACATGAATAAAATTTTTATATAATGAATATATGAATTAAAATAAGATTTAATACTTTTTTTAACTTAATATATTATTATTAACATTGATATTTTATAAATATATAATATTTTGGTTCAGGTCAGTAGGATTTTTTTTTTTTAATAACACTTTTATTCATAATGCATGAAATTAATTAAAATTGACAGTAAAGAAAATTGCTAATATTGCTATTTTCGATCACAAATAAATGCTGTTCATTTGAACAGAATACATTTTTTCAACACTGATAATGTTTCTTACGCAAATCAGCATATTATAAAGATTTCTAATGGATCACATGACTTAATACGCTGACAATTCCCCTTTTTACATTTTACAATATATTCAAATACAAAACACTTCGTTTTAACTTTAATAATATTTCACATTAGTGATTTTACTGTATTTTTATACATCGAAGAAATGCAGCCTTAGAGAGCATTGAAGAGAAATTTCAAAACACTAAATGGCATCGACCCCAAACTTTTGAGCAATGGTGTATACATATATAGCATTCATGCATAGTAACATTACTCACACTATTATATATGATTTCGATACCGCCCAGGCGCCCACCCCTAATGTGACTAGTTATTTTTCTTTTGCAATATTAACTGGAGTGAGAGCAGGAAAAAATAAGTGCAGGAAGGGAAACTTTTTCATTAAAGTGTCTATGATAACTCTAAAGCTGCACTTTATATTCCTGACTAATCTGGACCATTTAGGCCTATGTAGGGCAGGATGGAGTCAGCAGTTTACCAGGACAATGCAGACCGGCTCTCCTTTCTTCTGCTGTTCATCTGTAATGCATATAGAGCGCTGAGTGTGTTGGCCTCGGAGTAAATATTTCTTCTCGAGTCGAGTTAAGCCGGGTGCACACTGGGCACTCCATTTTGCCGTGTAAGACAAATTTCAGGAATCAGAAAAATATTTTTTCCACTGGCAGTCTGACTGTGACATGTTCACCGACAGCTGATTAATTGCCTTCGCGATGAATCTCACCATCCAAAAGTTCTGACAGTTTTGGTCAGCAGTCCTGCAGCATGACTTCTCTTATGGTGAGCATCTATAATAAAGAACAGATAAGAACACAGTGATATATGACATGCATTTAGGCTAATAAGCAAATAAACAGAGTACATTGCATATGGATCAAACAAACAGTAACCTTGTGGGGGATCTACAATTTAAAAAAAAAAGCTAAATAATAAATATAATAGTGTCTATAATAACAGAAATAATGTGGAAAATTCTACAAATAAATTGATGCATAAATAAAATAAAAAAAGACATGTCAAATAACAAATATAGAAATAAAAATACATAATGCACTGAAATATTTCTAAATGTTTCATATTAAAAGCAAAATGCACAGCCATGCAGACTTTAATTCCTTTTCCAGGCAAAAATAAATAAATAAATAAATAATGAAAATAATAAATTATAAAATGCGAAATAAATTATTAAAAATTAATAAATGAATAAATAAAAATAAACAAAAAAAAAGATGTGGCATCACAAAAAAGGTTTTATTTACTTTTGGGTTGTTGATGAAATTATTAATACAATTATTGTACAACGGCCAGGCAATATTGTCATGACCTAATCTTTTAATAGTATATATATCATACAGGCAATAAAAACGTTTACCTTCAACCACTCAGGTCATATGGTCAAGCCAAATGATCTTTATTTATATAGCACTTTATATTTCAAAGCAGCTTTACAATAATAAAAAGGAAAATACTGAAAAGAAAAAAAAAAAAAACATTGATGCAAACTTCTTCAGAAAAAAGAAAATAAATCTCCTTTAAAGCAGGTCCAAAAAAAATAATGTCATTATTCAGCTCAAGTCAGTTAAGGGTTGATTCGATATTGTACGACCTGACAAGCACCATCTGACAATGAGAAAACAGAAAAGACTATAATGGAAAGGACGAAAATCAGCTCTAAGTGTCATGCAATACCATCTTACATGATGTAGTGTGTCAATTTGCATGGCTTTTGGTCCCATTTTGCTCCGACAGATTGACGATTATTAACAATGTGCAATTATTTTGGCTTCTTTGGCCTTGATTGCCAGAACGGAGAGCCAAATATCCATGCGGGTGAGTAAATAAATTGGAGATGAAGTGCCGCAGTAATTGAAAGCGGTTTATCACAGCTCTCAGATTTCCTTGTCTGAGTGAGTTCTGTTGAGCTTTGATCCCCACAATTAGCATTGAGATGTGTCATCTTTAAAGTGCAGCCGCTGCTTTGTACTGCTCTCCCTCTCGACTCCAGCTTGGCTCCGCATTAGAGTCAAAGCTCAGCGCAGACCTGATGAGTTCAGAGCTGGCTGTGGCTTCGGGAGATCCAGTGGGTCTCAGAGGACTTTCTACCATCTCGCTGCATTCACACCAGGCCTGGAAAAGCTACGAGCTATTCATAATTAAAGAAAGAGAACATACAGTCAGGCATTATTGTCTCAAAATAAAGCTTGGTGATGGGGTCTTTAAAAAAATTAAATGTGAATTGAATGTTTTGCCATATTTTATATATGCCACTTCATGTTTAATGTCTTAAAAGTATAATTTTTTTTTATTATTATTATTTATCCAATTTCTTTATCAGGTTTTTTTTTTTTTTTTCATTTTTGTAATACATTCCATATGCAAACTTATAACAATGAAAAAAAAAAAACATTACTTGATTTCACTTTACCTATTTACTGAATAAAAATAATAAATAAGTAAAAAAAAAGGGGGGGGGGACTTCATGCATACATTTTTTTAATGTTTCAAATATCTTATAGACATACAAGCAATAAGGCTGAGCCAATATACAGCTGCTGCACACTGACTTCTAGTCAAGAGTTCATTTAAACACTTTCTGTAAACATTCTCTGTATACTAATGAACTCCAGGCATTGAATAACTCCAGAAGATACTAAACATGACAAAATCAACAACAGAGTAAATAAAACTGGCAAACCTGAAAACTTACAACCTCATTCATTATTTATGCATCGGTTAGATTATTGCTTTGGTTCCGTCAGCTGCACCTGCCATATAGTGGCGTATAAAAGCCGCAAAACCGTAAAACTGCATCACACTGCCTTCACCTGCAGTAGTGAGTCTAGTAACCGTGCTGCATTATCAGGCATGACAGCGCTGGAGCATGCAGCAGCTCAGCCTCTATTGGGTTTTCAGCCATGCATTCACTCAAAACAGGGCAGATGTCTGATTTTTAGCTAGCCTGCTTGTGTGGATACGGCATCGGTGAACAACAAACAAACACAGACGGTGTTCAGAAAGTCATGAAAGAGGGTCACTCACCTTAACTCAACTAAAATCATCCCTACTGTAGACTGATTGCGGAATATGTCAAATGCATCTGATGTGTCTTCATGTATTGCAACCTGTGCAAACACTTAAACACTAAGCAAATGTATGCATTTTGACATACTGTATACTATATATATATAACATCTTATAAATTGCATGATATATTTTAAAAGTCGTTTTATTACACATTTAAAAGCGTTCTATTTTAAACTTTATATTTCTATGTAATATTTAGTCATTTTAGTGCATCAAGTTGAATTAAATGAATATGAGCGCTAAAAAAATAATTTAAAAGTTTATTTTATATTTCAAGTAGAAAGAAAATAATTTTTTTAGTTTTAGCTAACTATAATAACCCTGATATAATACAAAAATAAACAATGATTTTTACAATGCACTTTATAATAAACAAAAGGACAATATTAACCAAAAGTTATGGTTACAAAAAAATAAAAGAATGTTTTTGACTTAAATAGTGTCATAAAATATGAGTCTACATTCAATGACTCCATTTAGATCATGAAATATGAAAAATATCTAATACTGGTATATAATTTCAATTCAATTTTAAAAAGTGCATGCATTTAACTTATTTCAATAAATCAAAATTTAAGTCAATCTGAAATACACAATTCTTAAATTATACGCAAGTCTATATGTTTTTAAATTGAAGTGACGTCAAAATGGCAATGAAATATTAATTATAAAACGATTCCACTCAGTTAGCCAAGTAAAATACTAAATCAAATACTCAATGTACAAATGTAATTGTATGCATTTTGAATAATATTTTCATAAATCAAATCAAATTCTTTTTGTAATACTTTTAATTGACACTACTCAGTTTAGAGGTTATATGACGACATGAATAATAACGCTTCATGCTAAGCACTTCAAGGAAGTATAACTCCAAAAATGATAATTATTAAATTAAATAATAAAAACACCAGCAACAACATGCCACTGGGGGCCTTCTGCCCCAATTTCTGCAGAATACAGCATGTATGTTGTGCATAGTTTGCAGATTTTCTGTATGCCTGCAACACCCGGATGACCAGCTACATATGCTCACATAACATGAGCTTCTATTTCCAGCTTGGAAAATCAGCCAGACGCGATTTAAAGAGCTTCACAGACCAAAAGTGTGATATTTTAACAAAATATTTAATTACAACATGCACAATCACAAGCACCTCTTGTAGAATTATTACTAATTGTCATTACAAAATGCAGCATCTAATCAGTTCACAGAAATTTCCAGTCAGTAAAATAAATGGTGCAATGAAAATTATTAACCAAAATAATGGTTGCAACTTTAATTATGGCAATTACTAAACTATTAACTTAGCCATGGATTTACTCAAGGTGTGGAAATAAGTCTAATGAATTATTCTATTGAGTGTATTAAATATATATATATATATATATATATATATATATATATAAAATATGCAATCTATAAGAAAAAAATTTTAGAAATAGTTTTCAGAAATCAACCGCAGTCAATTTAAGACAAAATAAGGCACTGTTCCTCCTCGGGTTTCTGAAGCTAACATAAAAATAATGCACATTATAAAAGTGAATGGTGACAGAGAGTGGGTTCCAAAATAATGATACATTACTCAATCAATAGTTTTTTATTGCAACATTCCATCTAGTTGTTTAAGCCGTCAGCAATCAGAGAACAAAATTATTTGTGCCTCATTCCAAAGTCAAACACCGCAGCTTGCCAAGAATACCGATAAAGTGTTTACACGATGAGTCCAGCTGTTTCTGCTCTTTACTGAGTCATGCGAGACTTCCACCAGCCCAATTGAAAAAGCATGTCTTAACAGTTCATTATCTGCAAGTTGGTTGGATAAAAGAAAAATAGCAGAAGGTGATAAACTGTTGAAGGCTGGGAAACAAATTACACGAAATCAACAAGTTCAATAGACATTGTGAATTATGGCTGAAAATTTGGCGACTAGGATTTTGCCAAGTACAGTTTTCTTATGTTGATCCTGAAAAAAAACAAGCATATTTTCTTAGGAGGAGGAAGAAAGAAGGTGCCTGGACCAAAAGCATGGAGAAGAAAGGAAAAAAACACGTTCCTTTGACAGAAAAAGTTAGTCCGGACCATCAAGAACATCAAGTCATATTTATTTGTATGACACCATTGAGAGTAATATCTTAATATCCTCGTCTTAATCATCCTGCATTGGTAATAGTTTAGTTTGGGGATCAATTCTCACCATACTAACTATTAACAACAATTTATGTCTCAAATTATTATTTTCTTGCCACAATTCTGTCTCTGAGCTCTTCAGGCAGTTCCTTTGACTGATTCTCATTTGCTCTCACATGCATTGTGAGCTGTAAGGTGTTATATAGACAGGTGTGTGGCTTTCCTCATCAAGTCCAGTCAATATAATCAAACACAGCTGGACTCAAACAAAGGTATAGAACCATCTCAAGGATGATCAGAAGAAATGGACAGCACCTGAGTTAAATATACGAGTGTCACAGCAAAGGGTCTGAATACTTATGACCATGTGATATTTCAGTTTTTCTTTTTTAATAAATCTGCAAAAATGTCAACAATTCTGTGTTTTTCTGTCAATATGGGGGGCTGTGTGTACATTAATGAGGAAAAAATAATTACATTTTAGCAAATGGCTGCAATATAACAAAGAGTGAAACATATGGGTCTGAATATTTTCCGTACCCACTGTATCTACAGATATGCATACAGATTTTAGTGCTTATCAATTAATGAAAATATAGCTGTAATGGAAATGATAGGCAAGTTGTTTTATATTAATTTGTAAATTGTTTTGAGTTAATTAATTAATCTAGTCATTTTGTTTTCTCCAATTTGT
The DNA here is from genome assembly GCA_032361165.1 of Enteromius paludinosus. Lineage (NCBI taxonomy): Eukaryota > Metazoa > Chordata > Actinopteri > Cypriniformes > Cyprinidae > Enteromius > Enteromius paludinosus. The sequence goes on from JAUMHQ010000076.1 coordinate 19,497,947, forward strand.
AACAACTTGACATCCAAACCGAAATTACATTCCTTCCAGTGAACAGTTCTTAAAAGTTCTTCAACCATTTTCTTTTTCATGTCAAGAACATTTTACTCATTTAAAAGGATATTTTTCCTCTAAGAACGTCTTTGGAATGAAAGGGGGGTGTTAAAGGTTCTTCATGGAACCATCAATGCCAGGAAAAGTAGCTTTATCTTTACTCAGTCCTGTGCTCACTCAGTCCTATTTGGCAATATTACGTCACATAAATCAATACAAGAGCGTTTCATTCTATAAAACAAGTTTAAAATTCTTAAGCCAAACTCCAGCATGCCTTAAAACTGAGGTCTATGACTAGAGAAAGTTTCCCTGGCGTCTGGATGAACCGCAGTGGCATTGATGAGAGACTGAGATAAGTGACCAGCCATAATGCATCGCAGAGGATATCAATGCTCACTTATTTACTTCCCTTCTACAAACAGACTGAAAGTTTCAATCTGACCACATCCATCTGGCGGGCAACGATAAAAGATGTGATAGGAGGAAAAAAGTTCCAGCTGCGTATCCGGCCGAGAGCATGAGGTCAGCAAGCTTGCCGTTTCCGACCTCAAAGCACATCTCCCACGTCACACAAAAGCAACACAACAAGCTCCAGAATAAGTTTTATCTGGGCTTGTCATGACTGAAACACGGTTTCACGGCAGTCATTAAATCCTTTAGCTAAGGGAATCGTCCCGGCGTACTTTATACCCCCTTGCTGTAGGAGGTGTCCAGTGATTTGTAACAATTGATATTTCCTGACAAGCGTCCTTTGGGCGGTTGCCTTTAGGGTTGGTATTGACTGATCGCATTTGGCGTTGGAGTCGACTTTTGAGCTAGAACAGTAATTCACCCGTGGTCTCTCCTCAGTAAGCACCGCCATTCAGACAGGAAAATAAAGTCATGCCTCGGCTAATCTAGAAAAGCTGGCAGCAGAACGTTTTCGGGGTAGTCTTGCGTAACCAGACTTTTGACTTTTGGCATCAAGTCTGGCATAAAGGTCTGTAAGAACTGGAGAAATATATATAGTAGAGTTAATCCAAAACAGCCTTATTGAAATTGGTAATAACTTAGCATTTTGGTGAATTAGGTATCTCATACAAGTTTTGGGGTGGTTATGATTAGAGGTGATTAACGCTTACTGGTAACTTTTTTACAGTTACAGTGCTACACTGTAAAAATTGCATTAATGGTTAATAAGACAATGCTAACCAGCTAAATCTTGACCATTTGGGTCCATATAATGCTTTAGGTCATTGGGTGCTGAAACAGGCATTTAAATGAGTTGAACTGGTATGTAGTTCAATGCCTAAAATATGTTCTGTGCTGAACAAGCTTAAAGGTGCCATAGAATTGAAAACTGAATTGACCTTGGCATGGTTGAATAATAACAGTTCAGTACATGGACATAACATACTGTGAGTCTCAAAC
>JAUMHQ010000076.1:19499498-19509734 GCA_032361165.1 Enteromius paludinosus
ACGACTGAAAAACGGTCAAATTCCAACACAACACAGACTGTTTCGTAACAGTCTACAGGCGTAATAGTTACGCTCACCACATTTGCATATACCCGCCTATACCTTGCATATACCTTCTATGTACATATCAGAGAACAATTTAAAATATTCTCTCAATGCATTCTATGGCACCTTTAAAATGTTGGCAACACTTTATTTTGATGGGCCCTTTTGAACATTCTGTTGACAATAAGTAGCTTTGCACCTACATGTCAATTAACTCTCATTAGAATATTATTACACTCTCTAATTAATATCTGCTAACTCTTTATTGTGATGGTCTCCCAAAACTCTACTGACTATAAGTAAGTTTGCAAGTACATGTCAACTTATTCTAACCCTACCAGTCTACTAATAGCACTCTATTGAGAGTAAGTAGATATGTAGGTGCAATGTTACTTATAATCAACGGAATATGTTAAAGGGACCGTCAAAATAAAGTGAAACCAAAATGTTTTATTCTGTAATATAAAATGTATCCCATTTGTGATTTTTTATGCATCTTTAAGAGGAAAGTTACTAATAAATTGCTAAATGAGACTACAGAGGTTTTCTGGGACATTTAACGTCACCCAGCTAAAAAAAACAAAAAACCCTTAACTAGTATGTAATAATAACTAAAAGTATGCATAATTTGTGCTAACCTGTGAAGATTGTCATGAACAAACCATGTAAGAATCATAAACCTTTGTTGGTCAGACAGCCTATTTTCTGACAGCAATACCCAAAAATTTGCCTACATTGACTAATGGATTTCAGTGAGTTTTTCATGACCTTTCCAGTCATTCGTGATATTTATTGGAAATAGTTTTACAGAGACTGCTGGATAATTTTCATTTTTTCAGATTTTTAAAGAAATTATTAAAGTGTCAGTAATAATAACGGGCATAATGACGTCTCCCATTAAATTATGGGTCTCAAACAGAAATACCCAGTCAATGTGTTATTACACAGCAGAGGAAAAACTACAAAATGTCACGTTTAATTTGAATAATTTTCCCAATTTTTTTGCAACCGTAACCCGAATAACACAATAATTGCATGCGGATAATGGTGCATTAGTCTCCATAAACAGCTGCATTGAAAACATCAAAACATTGCAGGAATCAGGTGATCATTTAAAACTGGAATATGCATTTCTGCTTGTGAAAAAACATAGTAATACCAAGTGATTCAAACACAGATTTGAATCACCTATGAAAGTGGCAAATTTCATTATGACTCAATGTTGGTCTTGAAAACACGACTTGGTGGACAGCCAATAAAGCTACAGCTTGGCAGAAAGAGAAAGGGTTTTTTTGTGCAAAATGTCACAAATGGGACAGCAAGGGATGAGATGCATGGGCAACATTGCATTAGCTTGTAAATTACAATGCATTAGCCTCCGCGCTTTGAAGTCGTCCGCTCACGCTGTGACCTGTGCCTATCACATTTGTGGATTCACATTCAATTGCGGCTTTATAAGCTGCATGATCTTTTGGGAAATCACGGCGGAGCTCATCGTTTTTGATGCGGGTTTGTGCATGTTTGAGTTTTTTGTGTGTCTTGACAGCTCTGGTTGACGAAGCCGCTTGCACTTGTTTATCTGTTTACTCTACCCTTGTCTTCTCCAGCGGCTCTGACACTACACTTTGTCGAGAGTTCAAGAGAGGATCTTGCTCTCGTTGTGTGTGTTTGCCGAATCGTGTGTACACACACATCATTTATTCAGCACAATTCAGCCAGTCGACACTAAACCAACATGGTTTTGTTCAGGAACTGGGCTGCAAGATTGCTCTGGTTTGGCTACTTACTGACTGTTATAGAGCATGTTTGCCTTTGAATTAAATATTTAAAGACACATGAAGCCAACAGCAATAGAGCAAACCTGTTGTAGAAAAGAAGGGGAAATGAGTTCGAGTGAAGCTGCGGTTCTGAGGATGCTGAGGGTTTTAAGCCGAGCTCAGGACATAAACACCCCACGGCGCACGCTAAACAAAGTAAATCCTCCAGTTTCTCGCTCGCAAACATCATCTCGTTCCCCTAATACTATTGCTTTACTCACAAATGTTTCCTTGTTACTGCAGTGTAGTTTCGCTTAGCTGTGAGGCTGACAGAACTTGGAAGTTGGATGCTAAAACTAGACTTTCTCCAGGTACGATAGCGAAGACTCATTTAAAGCCATCCATTAGCATACACATTCATCTTAAGCATATTAAATCTGTCATTGTTCCTCGGTTCTGGACATAAGCGCCAATCACCTGAGCCGTAAATTACTTACTGAAGGAACATGAGATCAGGAAGCTGTTTGGCTGAAGGCCCTAAAAGAACTGACTGTCCCAAACCCTTCAAGAGTGATCATGGGCTGTGATTTCAAAAGACATCAGACGGAGAAAAAGGACCATTTCACACTTTCAGGAGCCTCCAAATAAACCTGTCACTGGCTATAATATACTAAAAATACATCTAAGATGATTTTGTTGCTAGAGGGAAAAAAAAGGGATGCAACTTAGGATTTGTGGACGTGTGTGTTATATTATATTGTGTGTGTCTGTGTGTGTGCGCGGGTTTATGTGGTTTATGAGGACACAAATTTGTATAATGACATGGGTATGACATAGGTATTACAATATGAAGGTGATTTATGAGGACATTTTCAGTGTCCCCGTAATTCAAAAGACTTATAAAACGTACTAAATGGTGTTTTTATTTTAAATCTAAAAGTGCACACAGTTTCCTGTAAGGGGTAGGTTTAGGTGTAGGGTCAGTGTAAGACAATACCACATACAGTCTGTACAGTATAAACATCATTACGCCTATGGAGAGTCCCCATAAATCACAAAAACCTACATGTGTGTGTGTGTGTGTACACATATATACAGGTGCATCTCAAAAAATGTTAACATCGCAAAAATATATATTAATTTGAAGTGTGAAACTGCCATATAATTTAGATTTATTAAATTTAAACATAATATGTTTAAAATAATATAAAAGTAAAACATCTCAAAAGTTTTAATATGTGTGTGTGTATATATACATGTATGTGTATGTGTGTATATATATATATATATAGCTGTGGAACAAACGCTACTATGACATTTTGCAGAAATTAGCAACCAGCTGACAGGAGGAATTTTCTTTAATCATTTAAGAGTTGGGTTAGATAACCAAATTAAAGGTTTTAATGAAACTGACAATCTCTTTCTCACCCATGTGCCCAATTAAAACATTTTTACATCTCTATTTAAAAGCACACAACTGCTGTGGCCCGACGCATTCTGGGTCATCTCACAACTTCACGTACCAAAAACTTTGAGAGCAAAACGGACAGATGGATGAATTGTTGAAATAAATAACAGCCTTGTAACCACCTTCAGCACCTTTTCTGAATCCAAAACACGACACAGTTCACTTTCAATTAACTCTGTGAATGATAGACGAGTTAATCGTCTTCATCAGCTCTCAGCTAGGTCTGGAGATGCAGATCTAGCTCTTCTGTGCTAATGCCAGGGAAAATGATTATATTCCCGGCTCGTACACGAACGCGATGGAATGATACAGATACAACGATAAAGATTTTAATGGAGAGATTAAACGTCCTGCTCAGACGACTTCTTCATTTTACTGCAAATATCTCTGTGGGTTATGGAGAAACGTATCTTGCGATGCACGTCTGGCCCAGAGCTCAGACTTTAGAGAGTTTATCTGGGTAGCTCATCTCCTTTCATGTCTGGCATTCAAAACGCTTGTCTGCATCACGATAAGCCACATTCAGGAGGAGCGTTCTTCCTCATCTTACACAAACTTTTAACACACACAGCTCCGTTCTACTTCTGTAAGAAGTTGCGGAAAATATCTTGGGTTAGTCACAGCTTTACACAATGCTGTCAAGCTGAAATCAAATGCGCTGTTACTTTTTACAAGGCTCTCTGAAGACGCTCGATTCTGATTGGTCAGAGGCAACAATCTGAGGTCAGTTATCGAGTGCATTAGTCAAGTCAAGTCACTTATTTAAATAGCGCTTTTAACAATACAGATTGTAGCAAAGCACTGAATATTATGAAGTAGGAGAACAGAGTGATGGTAATGTATAATGACGAGATGAAACCATTTATTTATCAAATGCAGAGACGGTCGCTGTAGTCAAAACAATGATAATCACTAGAATTCAGGTGTCCACAACTAAGCAAGCCAGAGGCGACAGCAGCAAGGAACCAAAAACACTTCAGCAGTGTCGGGTTGCCATGTATTTTTCCAAAAAAAGCCTTCTCATACAAGCTGTAAACCAAATCAGCTGCTAAGTCAATCACAAAATTTAATTTGAAATATAAATAAGTGGTTGACTGTCTACAGAAACAATATATTTAAATATAATGTAAAAATTTACACAGATACAAATATTTAATTATTTTGATAGTGTAGGGAGACCAGCTTGATTAGTGCTTAATGCAGTGGGTGGAGCTTTGCCTAGCTGCGACCCTCTGATTGGTGGAATGTTCTGTACAGCATCATGGGTAATGTAGTTTTTCACCATAGATTTAGATATTCTATATAAATATGACAAAGTAAAAGAACAAACTGACACTGAATCAATCCGGAAGAACTGTGGCAACGTCTCCAAGATGTCATATACACCTAGGATGGCTCTGGGGTGAGTAAAATATGCCGTAAATAAAATTTTTGAGTGAACTATTCCTTTAATGAGCTCAACTCAAATAAATATCATGTCTATTTACTCAAAACCATCTGATAAGCAGGCCCCAATGACCCTGCCATGCTTTATTTTGCAATAACAACCGGCTAGATGTGCATTATGCCTTATTTAATGTCATGTGGACATTGCAGAGTGCCTGTATTGTTGGTAGTAGTGATTAATTGTAATGTTGGGCTCCCAAACAGACCATTGCTGTTGAAAACTGATCACAAATAAGATTCACTGTTAGTGAAAATAAGACTTTCTACAAGCTATCAGTTTTCTCATGGTAACATGTAACATTCTGGAAGGGGAAATGTTTGAATATAAATTGCAGCAGTGTGAAATACATCACATCATGAACAAGACGAACGATTATGAATGCATGAATCAAACTCACTCAGACGGCAGACAATTCTTCACCCGACTTTCCACTGGTCTTTTATTATATCCCTGTGTGTGGGCAGAGAAAAATCATGTAACAGTGAAAAAGGAAACCGATCACACCAGTCCCTGCACCTCTTGCTTCAGTGCTCATTTGCATAGAATTAAGCATTTCTCAACTTTGTTGTGACGCTCTACATGCCCCTCATGGTATCGCCAAATATTACTTTTTGTTCATGTTGCTTAATCTGAAAATCTGCATTGAAAATTAATTAATTCTGTTGCTTTGTCAATGAAAAATGCTATCAGCATGATTATTTACATAATTATAAAATGTATAATTTAAATAACTGGGTTTTTCAGAAGTTGGCATAAATACATGGCTATTAAAATGTCATTTTCTCTTTGTTTTTCCAGTAAAAACTATTATATTATTAAATATTTATATAAATAATTGTTAAAATATTTGAAAGTTTCTTATGATCACCAGCTTTTTCTTATAAAAAGAAATACTGTAATTTATGATAATACATTTTAAAATAACTTTTCAATTGAAATATATTTTTTATTGTATTTCATTCCTGTGACGGCAAAGCTCATATTCAGAAGCTATTACTTCAGTCTTAATACGAATACATTTTAGCCTTGATGAATAGAAGGTTGAAAAGAACCATTTATTTTAAGACAGAAATGTTTTGTAACTTAACTGTCACATCAATTTAAACGTCATCTTGTTGGTTAATTACATTCATTTTGACCTCTGACATTATCTTTTCAAAAACCGTAACTATAATGTAACATTATATATTTCCAATAATTGCTCACCAGATTTTGAGTTTTAGTCTTTAAACTTAAACTGACATATAAAATAAAAAAGGTTAAAATAAATTAATTTCAAGATTCCTTTCTAATGAACTATTAAAAATGATTACAATTAAAATATCAGGGTTGTGCTTTACTAATGATATTGTGGGTACACACAAAGTTGAATATACAGTAAGTTTCTTTGTGAAAATTACTCATATCATGACAACAGACAGGGCAACCTGATGCTATATACAGTATAAACTATACTGTATATATATATATATACAGTATATACTATACGTCTCTCAGTGGCCCGGGCGTCTCGTTCACGGCGTTCCTTCTGTGAGAGAGGGAAAGGTAACACACACCCACACATACAGTACAGGCCAAAAGTTTGGACAGACCTTATCATTCAATGTGGTTTTTTTTCATGACCATTTCCATTGGTAAATTCTCTCGAAGAGCTACAAGAGGTAGTCACCTGAAATGCTTTTCCAACAGTCTCCAAGGAGTTCCCAGAGGTGTTTAGCGCCTTTTCCTTCACTCTGCAGTCCAGCTCACCCCAAACCATCTCGATTGGGTTCAGGTCCGGTGACTGTGGAGGCCAGGTCATTTACCACAGCACTCCATCACTCTCCTTCTTGGTCAAATAGCCCTTACACAGCCTGGAGGTGTGTTTGGGGTCATTGTCCTGTTGAAAAATAAATGATCGTCCAACTAAACCGCAAACCGGATGGGGTGACATGTCGCTACAGGATGCTGGGGTAGCCATGCTGGTTCAGTGTGCCTTCAATTTTGAATAAACCCCCTACAGTGTCACCCCACACCATCACACCTCCTCCTCCTCCTCCTCCATGCTTCACAGCGGGAACCAGGCATGTGGAATCCATCCGTTCACCTTTTCTTCGTCTCACAAAGACACAGCAGTTGGAACCAAAGATCTCCAACTTAGACTCATCAGACCAAAGCACAGATTTCCACTGGTCTAATGTCCATTCCTTGTGTTTCTTTGCCCCAAACAAATCTCGTCAGCTTGTTGCCTCTCATTAGCAGTGGTTTCCTGGCAGCTATTTGACCATAAAGGCCTGATTCGCACAGCAATTTTCCTTTACTTCTTAAAGTAATGATGGCCACTCATTTTTCTTTATTTAGCTGATTGGTTCTTGCCATAATATGAATTTCAACAGTTGTCCAATAGGGCTGTCAGTTGTGTAGTAATCTGACTTCTGCACAACACAACTGATGGTCCCAACCCCATTGATAAAGCAAGAAATCCCACTAATTAACCCTGGTAAGGCACACCTGTGAAGTGAAAATCATTTCAGGTGACTACCTCTTGAAGCTCATGGAGAGAATACCAAGAGTGTGCAAAGCAGTAATCAGAGCAAAGGATGGCTATTTTGAAGAACCCACCTGTAAGTCGCTTTGGATAAAAGCATCTGCTAAATGAATAAATGTAAATGTGAAGAAGCCTTTGGCCTGTACTGTGTATGTATATATCCATATATATATATATATATATATATATATATCTATCCATATATATATATATATATGAATTTGACTTTTGTCATTACTTTTCAAAAAAAAACGGAAGGTCATACAAAACAGCAGGTGGTCTTGAAGCCTAATGTTCAGCCTTATCTGAAAACAAAGCTCAGCAGATCCGACAGCAGTGCTCACAGAAGGAATTGGATCTTTCGACCGCGTGTGACCTCTCCATTATTCATAAGCTGTTGTCCGGACTGCAGTAACACTAATCATACACATGCGGCGAGCTATAAAACCACAGATAGGCCGGCACAGGATTCACACAGGCAGCTGGACGCCTGCAGTGCTGTGGAAATGAGTGTCTGCCATCACTATCAGTCACACAATGGAGAGAGCTTCATACATTACCGCGGGTTTATGGTCCTTCAACTCTATGTCAATGCCACACAAACCTCTGAGAGCTGTTTTATTCCACCTTCCGCCGTCCAAAGACTTGCTTATATTGAACCCTGGCACCGGCTGTCCCAGTGAGCCGATCAAGCCATCAATCATGCTTTGTCAACCTTGGTTTCAACTGCCCAACAGAGACGTGACAGAACCACAAGTCCTCAAAGACCTCATCCCAAAAATGTCATTAAATAGTTTGCGAAATTACTGTTAGCGCATCTCAGATCATAAAAGTGAATGTCATCAACCCTCAGATGCTTGTTAGAAAATGAATGAGCTCAAAACTAACTAATTTTATTTTCATGGGTTCTTGGAACTGAGTTTCCAATATTAAATACGCCATTAAAATAATAGTTCTTCTAAAAATGAAAATTGACTTATCCTCAGGCCAAGATCCAAGATGTAGATGAGTTTGTTACTTCATCAGAACAGATTTGGAGAAATTTCATCACTTGCTCATCAATGGATCCCCTGCAGTAAATGGGTGCCGTCAGAATGAGAGCCCAAAAGCCAGAGATGGGAAGTAACAAAGTAGAAATACTTTGTTACTGTACTTGAGTAGATTTTACTGGTGTTTTTTTTGACTGCTTTTTACTTTTACTCCTTACATTTTTACACACATATCTGTACTTTCTACTTACATTTTCAAACCAGGCTCATTACTTTAGATTTGGTAGATCACCATAAGTTATTAATCGGTTAGTTTTGCCTAGCAACATGATTCATCAGCCGCCGGTTTCTATCAGAGTAATCAATGCAAGCGACAGGAGAATGGAGTGGATCAGAGAGGCAACTGTTCATTACTTCTAGAGCAGGTTAGTCTCATCTGTAAATAGGATGTAGTTTCCTGTTTGTTTACTTGGTTAAGAATTAAACACAACTAGCAACTCTCAGCCAGCAGCCACATTATTAATAACGATTTATTGTAAACTAAACTAATTCACTATCATCACTCAAAATACTGTATGATAAAGGACTTTATCTACTGTAAAGTTGCGGTAGTAATTTAGCAGAGAAATCATCCTTTTATAATGTGTTTAGAGGGAGCTAGTGCAAGTAAAAACACAACCCTTGCAAAAATTCAAACCAAAAACCATGGTTTTGCCACACTAACTATAGCCCAACCATGAAATTAAATGTTTACTGTAATAACCCATGGTTAATTTTGGTTAGAGAAAAATATGACTCATGATGATGCAATAACATACAAGGATTATTCTTTAAAGATTATTATAGATTCATTAAATCTATAGTATTTAAGTCATTGTGATGCTTTATATTGAACTAAAATAAAGGTATTTAATTGCAAATGGAATTCAAAGAGACTTGAAGACAGGTTGGTTCATAACAGTAGACGGCTGATGGGTAAAGTGATATGTACAAGAAAGTTAGTGAAAAAGTAAACCTAGATCTTCAGAAAACTGAAAAGGAAAGTGAAAGTGCAGTTCTGTATAGAATCTTTATTTATTAAAAAGTTGTTTTTTAAAAACAACTTCACAAGATATTAATTGATAGACTGGAATGGTGTGGATTATCGTGATTTTTTTATCAGCCATTTGGGCACCCATCCACTAGTATGTGAACTACTTAATTTCTCCAATCTTTTCTGATGATGAAACAAACTCATCAATATCTGGGATGGCCTGAGGTCGAGTACATTTTTAGCAATTCATATTTTTGGGTGCTCTTTTCTTTCAAGGAAATAGGTTGTAAAATCTCTTTCGCAGAGTTCGGTCAAAACTCAAATATTGAGCTCTGTCTTTAATCACTATGGTAACCTCCTAATGAAATCACATTGGTGGTGGCTAAAAACAAGCTGCAAAATGATGCCAGTGAACTTTGGGTCATTTCTGGCCATTATTAATATTCTCCAAACCCTAAATAGCTCATGAATCTCTATGTGAGCTGGGGAAAAAGGGCAAATCATTCCTGTGCGGCTTCCAGCTAGTTTGATCCTTTTATACAGAGTCAAAGCCGAATGAATAGCCACTTTCAGCTGACACTGATTATCACAAAAGGCCATAAAAAAAAAAGCTTGGTATGACAGACCCCCAGTGTTGGGCTAACATGTTATACATATAGTCATGCATGCTACTGAATCAGAACACTGGATGCTGCATTTGAAGATTTGAAAAAAGTACCTAAACACTTAAATAAATGCTGCTTCAACATTGACAATAATCAGCATATTAGAATGATTTCTGAAGGATCACGTTTCTACCCTTTTTATCATCTTACCCTAAACCATTAAAGGTGCCATAGAATGCATTGAGAGAATATTTTAAATTGTTCTCTGATATGTACATAGATGATATTTAGCTTAGGTAAGGGGAAAAAATGCCCAGAAACGGTTTTACAGGTCCATTTACAACCCTAGAATTTGACCCTAGAAT